>QMFE01008287.1:0-15732 GCA_003314665.1 Tricholoma sp. MG77 | reverse complement strand
TGGCTCCCACTTGAACCACCTGTGGGGGAGCGACTTGAGTCAACAAAATGGCAGCGCTTCGAAAGAACGTACGGTGTTTTGAGCAGCGACCACAGACAGCAGCGCAGAAAATGTGACAAGAAAACGCATCTCCGATATGATCTCGAGATTCACAGTAAGAGAGAAGAGAGAGTTTGAGGGAGTTTGTTGAAAAAATGTCAACTCTTCTTTATAGGAGGGGCTAGAACGGTGGGTGTGCCTGGTCCAAGCCAAGTTCATCTTCGGGCTTGATGACAACCATTGCGTTGGGTCTAAGGAGGAGATGAAATTCCAGTCGTGGTTAGGGCAACTTACACGGTCAGGGGGTACTATTACATAGGGTACTACGTAAATGATAAATCCCGTTGATGACAAACCACTGTACACGACACAGTAAAATGTTTGATGAAATTCTCGGTGACTTTCGATACTCAAGCTCCCTGAAACATCACGCCGAAATAAGAATGTTGAGTGGTGGTTTGGAATTCGAAACTATGAAGAGCATAAGCAATTGGGATAACAGGATGCAGTGGGTGTCTGTTGTAGGTGATGCTAAATGTGCGTGAATCATAAGAATAAGATCGATACTTTTGTTTCCTGGGTGGTCACCCTCTACCTATTCAGAAGCCACCCATACCGCCCATACCGCCCATGCCTCCACCCATGCCACCTGGGCCCGGCTTGTCCTCCTCCGGAGCATCAACGACGCAGCATTCGCTCGTCGTCAAAAGACTGGCCACTCCACTAGCATCAACTAGCGCCGTCCTAACAACTTTCAACGGATCCACGATTCCGCTCTTAATCATGTCCGTATACTCGCCTTTCGCAGCGTCGTAGCCCCAGCCAAACTTGTCCTCAGAACCATACTGCTTCAGGAGCGTGCCCACGATTACGCTCGACTCTTCGCCGGCATTGCCCAAGATGGCACGGGCAGGATTCGTCAGCGCCCGTCGGATGATAGCCACTCCGAGCTCCTGATCGAAGTTCTGCGTAGGAATGGGCTTAGCGTCAGGCGAAACGGGGGAACTTGCCGATCCGCTTCCAGGAGAGGTGGTAGCAAGCATCAGACTAGCTTTGAGAAGGGCGACACCTCCGCCTGGGAGAATACCTTCCTCGACGGCAGCGCGAGTCGCGTTGAGAGCGTCCTCATACCGATCTTTCTTCTCTCCAACTTCAACTTCGCTTGCACCGCCAACCTTGATGACAGCCACACCGCCACTCAACTTGGCGAGACGCTCTTGAAGCTTGGAGCGGTCAAAGTCGGAGGTGGTGGGGTCGGCAACCAGCGCACGAATTTGCTCACAGCGTGCTTGAATGGCATCTTTGGATCCGTCGCCATTGAGGACGATGGTGTCCTCCTTGGTGACGGTGATGGATCCAGTAGAACCGAGAAGGTCGATGGTGGCACGCTCAAGTTTGATGTCGAGTTCATCTGTGAAGACTGTGCCGCCGGTAAGAATGGCAAGATCGCCAAGGATGGATTTACGATTGTCGCCGAAGCCTGGGGCTTTGACGGCGACGACTTGCAGTTGGCCACGGAGCTTGTTGAGAATGCAGGCTGCAAGTGCCTCGCCATCGATATCCTCTGCAATGATTACCAGAGGTCGGCGAGCCTGTGCAGCGGTTTCGAGCGAGGGCAGTATGTCTTGTAACAATGAAATCTTCTTCTCACTGAGCAGAATGAGAGGCTTCTCAAACTCGACTTTTTGAGACTTGACGTCCGTAACGAAGTACGGTGAGATGAAGCCGCGGTCAAAGCGCATGCCTTCGGTAATCTCGATTTCGTCCTCAATCGTGCGGCCTTCCTTGACGGTGATGACGCCCTCTTTGCCTACTTTTTCCATAGCTTGCGCAATGAGGTTACCGATGTGGACATCACCATTAGCCGAGATGGTGGCAACTTGTGCAATCTCGGCAGTGGTAGTAATAGTTTTGGTGTGTGCAGAGAGGTACTCGACAACGCGGTCTACAGCGGCTTGAGAACCACGACGAAGGTCCATTGGATTGCACCCGGCTGCTACGTTCTTTACACCTTCGGCATAGATGGCCCTCGCCAGGACTGTGGCGGTCGTTGTGCCGTCTCCAGCCAACTCATTAGTCTTTTGGGCGACGTCTTGCACAAGGCGGGCACCAAGGTTCTCAAATTTGTCTTTGAGAGTTATCGACTTGGCGACGGTGACACCATCTCAATTCATGATAAATGAGACGGCAGAACAGTACGGAGAGGAAGTTTGTACTTACCCTTGGTAATTTTGGGACCACCAAATGACTGTTCAATGATGACGTTGCGACCTAGTAGGGGTATTAAAACTTTGATAGAAACCAAATACAACTTATTTTATCACCTTTGGGGCCCAAAGTAACGCTGACAGCATTTGCAAGGACGTCGACACCCTTGAGAATGCTGGCTCTGCCCTCGTTCGAAAACTTGATCTCCTTGTGAGCCCCACGGGTCAATGTGAGCTTGGGGGCCTTGGTCGCTGCACGACGGAGAGACCTGGACGTAGTGGTCGACAGACGATGCATTTCTGGGAAGTCAGTGAATTCAAGTTTGAATTGAAACTGCAAGAGAAAAAGTTTTCGGATGGCCAAATATATTTACGGCAAGTCACATGATTTTGACGTGTGCGTGATAATGCAGTGATCGGCGCACGGACCACTCCGTTCCTTCAAGTCCAACGACACCATGGACGGCGACCAAGTACCAGTCGACAATAAACCAACTGGTACACCATACGAAAATACCGTGGTTGTTAAAGCAATGTCACCTGAACAGACTACAGGTACCTCCCTGGCTTCCAGTGTCAATTTGCTTACCGTTTCCACCGACGATCACAAGGCGTCAGGCTTGCGCGACGCAGACGATGCTGAAAATCCTTCTCCAGAGCTTCTTTCAGTTGTGACAGAGGAACCTTCCCATCCACCTCAACAAATGCCTGTGCCGCTCTTGCGACCAACTCCGATGCTTGTGGATGACTCTTCCCCCGCGGCCGGTCCTTCACAACTCTTAGGGAGACTATCCCCCGTTGATACTCAAGGCCATAACTCCGTCGAGCGACCCTTGAATGTTACAGATGCCTTGAGCTATCTTGACGCCGTCAAGGTACAGTTCCATGACCAGCCGGACGTCTATAACCTTTTTCTGGACATAATGAAGGAGTTTAAGAATGAAGTGTAAGCTCTATTTATGGTGATGGTCAGAAGATGCTGACGTGTTCATCCCTTTACAGCATTGACACTCCCGGCGTGATCAAGCGCGTATCTCAACTTTTCAACGGCCATCCATCCCTAATTCAAGGTTTCAACACTTTCCTCCCGATCGGTTACCGCATCGAGTGTTCAACAGACGCACACAATTCCAATTTCATCACTGTCACTACTCCAACTGGCACTATGGAGACCACTAACAATGGCCCCAATAAAGGCCCTATTCTTTGGTCTACAAGTCAGCAAGATAACGGACATCCCCTTGATGCAGCTCCCTTTGGTACCCATTCATTTTCACACTTCTTGCATGCACTGATCAGTCTTCATCGCAATTGGCGATTAACTTCAAAATGCAGGGGTACATCCTTCGATCCACTCTCCCGATCCAAGGACGTACGGCGCGGATGGACCAGCGATAGAGCCTGCCGTCCAGTATGTCCAAAAGATCAAGCAACGGTGTGATACGGAAACTTATCGACAATTCTTGGACATCCTGTCCAAGTACCATTCAAAGCCCGATTCGATCGATGAGGTAATATAATCACATAACCCCTACAGGCGACAAGGGAACTAAAACCTGCTCCAGGAAGAGGTCTCCAAACAGATCGCCAGGTTGTTCAAAGACGCTCCTGATCTGAGGTCGGATTTTCGAATATTCATGTCTGATCGAAGTCAGCAGCTGCTGGAGGATCCTTCTGCTTTTGTTACCCCATCAAGCGACGGACGCACAAGAAAAGGAACTCCCATAACTGACAAAGGGAAACGTAAGCTTGATCCCGTGAATTCTTCGAGCGGTGTACCCCAGAAGAGGAAGAGGAAGGTGATCGAGAGGGAGCGGGAGCGGGATGCTGTTAATATAAGACCAAGTTCTACCATTAACGGCAAAGTGAGTGCTTTCTGCCATTAATTAACAGTTCTCTGTGACTAAATACAATCAAGAAATCTAAGCATACTCCTGTCCAAGATTTGACCCCGGCATCATACAATAAGCACACAGCACCTTCGCCTCCTCGTCGATCTGCTCAACTATCCCAGCCTTCCAGACCACCTGTAACCAACGACGATGCTCAGTTTTTTGACCGCGTTAAACTTGTGCTGGATAGCCGCGAGACCTACAACGAATTTTTGAAGGTTGTCAATCTTTTCACACAAGGATACATCGATACTGCTCGATTGGTCAAAGAGAGTCGTAACTTCTTGGGCGAAGGTGAACTAATGAAACAATTCAGAGATATCCTTGGGTGGAGTGAAATGAAGGAGAGGGAGCACTTTTTGATGGAACGACAATCCCCAAATGGATGGACTCGACCCGTCGTTACGGGGGTTCGCGAGATACCGGGCCGTGCAGATCTGAAAGTTCAATACGGTAGTTATCGCAAGTTACCCGAAACTGTAAGTCATATGTTACTAGTCCCTTCAACGTTCTCATTCACTTCATCCAGGCGGCCAATGTGGCGTGTTCAGGTCGCGACGAGATGTGTCGCTCTGTTCTGAACGATGTATGGGTGTCCCATCCTGCGTGGGCCAGCGAGGATCAGGTTTTCATTGCCCACAAGAAGAACATCTACGAAGAGGCCCTTCATCGCAGTGAAGAGGAGCGCCACGAGTATGATTTTCATATCGAGGCGATCGTCCGAACCATCACCATGCTTGAGCCCATCAACAACAAAATTGCACAACTGAGCCCGGAGGAACAAAGGATTTTCAAACTGAAACCAAACCTAGGTGGATCTGGGAAGAGTATCCACCACCGAGTAATCAAGAAAATATATGGCCGAGAGGCGGGATTAGAGGTTTTGCAGGCGATGCAAGATACGCCTGCGTTAGCGATTCCGGTAGTACTCCAGCGGTTGAAGCAAAAAGAGGAGGAGTGGAAACGGGCACAGAGGGAGTGGAACAAGGTGTGGCGGGAAGTAGACGCGCGGAATTTCGCCAAGAGCTTGGACCACCAGGGCATCTTTTTCAAGATGGAGGACAAGAAGGCTATCACTACCAAAGCATTTGTCAACCAAATTGAGGTCGCGAGGGAGGAGCAGATGGCGAAACGGGCGTCGTTGATCGACCCTCTGTTTGCCAGAACACGGCCTAGGCACCAGCTGGAGTTCATCTTTGACGATATACGGACCTTGCAGGATGCCCTGAAACTGACGTTCTCGTTTCTGGACCGTACACAAGCGCAGATCAATTTTACGGAACGAAAGCGAATCGAGAGCTTCCTTCGTTCTTTTGTGCCATCCTTCTTCATGCTTGATCCTGTTGCTTTCAATTCTGCCTTTGTTGTCGTCCAAGAGACCATGGACAGCGACATAAGTGATGATCTCGCAAGCGTCCAAGATGATATGGAGGTTTCTTCTACTGCAAGCGGAAGTTCGAGGGCTGGCAGGAATGGACGGAGAAGTGGTGCTAACATGTCCTCTGGGGGTGATCTGCGGAAGAAACTGCTGAAGAGCGAGCAAGCCAAGTCAACGAGCAGGAAAACAAGGGCGCAAGAAGCTGCTTCCCCCTCTATCTCACGCTTCGCGTCTCCTGCACCACCCGAAGAAGAATCACGGAGCGATCCTCTTCTGGCTCAAGGCCGACGATTATCGCGAAGGAATGTTTTCTTCACCAACACAATTTTCTATATTTTATTACGGTTGCTCGAGGTATGCCTCCGCTTTGTGCCGAAACACTGAAAATATATTTGTTTACTAGGTGTTGTATTCTCGGTTAAGCCTCTTCAAAAGCATTGCAGCTAAAATCATTGCCGAGGGTCCTGGACGCCTGAATTCTACAGCTCATAGTCTGGGTTTATCTTCTCAAGCAGACCTTGCACAATTCGGTGATCGGGAGCCAACGGCGGAGCATTATTATGAGCTGTTCTTGGAATCTTGTGAGCGACTGTTTGATAATGAAATTGAGCAGCACGCATTTGAAGACCAAATGAGACTCATGTTTGGCACAAAAGTATGTGATCCTTTACGCAGTGCTGAATCTAGTTGCTGATTTCTTATGGTACAGGAAGCTTTCAAGGCCTTCACCATTGATAAACTCATTGGAGCTATCATTAAACAGGTAAACTTTCTGATTATAGAAGCTAAACCGCATCGTGATGTAAGCACCTAGGTACAAACCGTTTTTGGTGACACCAAAAGCCAGGACCTCCTTGAAATTTTGAAAAAAGAAAGAGCACTCGCTTATCCGACTACCCAAGACCAGATCAACAATCGACGGAACGCTGAGAAAGTGCTGGGACCAGACGAAAATCTTTTCCGAATTGATTGGGTATGCTGGCTGTTTAGGAAGGTACTCAATGCCCACTGACAGCGCTCACTCAGCTTCTGGAATCAAAGACCATGACTGTCCAGTTAATCGGGAAAGATGACTCCAGCTTTGATGATTCTGAGGTATTGACGGGCCGGTGGCAGTCCTATATCGAGTCCTTTGTCTCGGTTAGTGTTGTGTTTCCCCCGTGTTGAGCTGTAGGTTGATTACTTTCCACCTTAGAGTGAAATAACCGAAGGTGTATCATCATCTAAAGTCAGGTTTCCTTATCTGCGGAGGTGTGACAAATTTGTCCTTATTGTTCGGTGTACTGAGAACCGGGCAGGAATCTGCCGCCTGGAGTTCGCGACGTACAGCCTGATGTTATCACTCAAGACGGTCTTGAAATCAAGATCTGTGTTAGGACATATCGCCTGTTCTTCGTCTCAAAGACAGAAGACTTTCTCTGGAAGTTTTCTAGTCGGGAAGAAACTTGGAAAGCCTCGGAACGCCTGAAAGAACGAAATATTCTCCGCCAGAAATGGTTGGAAATTTCGAGGAAAGGGTCATGAATGTGTATGGTGTTGTATCGCAAATTATATCCATTTCTTTCTACTGCTATTTCTCAGCAAGGATTCTTTCCTCCAATCCATATATATGAACATCTTGTTATGACCGCAAGTCGATGATGACTTTTCTCTTCTGAGGAATCGTCACATCCGGCCCAGTCTATCGAGTCCCGAATCTGTCATGGATCATTCTTAATTGAGAGACCCTTCCACACTGACCGGTTAGCATGGAGAAGTCACCGATTGACCCGAATATTCAGTGGAAAGTATCGTGGGAAAGGCATTTGTCGTAGTGCGAGAAGTGTGCATCAGCCTACAGCATGTGGCAATAGCAATTCTGAAATGATTCTGACATTCCTCGCATTCCAGCTTCTGTAGTTTAGACGTCGGAACGCTATAGGCTTCTGCAGTAAGCAACTACGATTTTCGCGAGTGTTGGAATGCAAACCGTAAGCGGAGTTGTGGCTGCGCAATGGCACATCGATGCGAAATACACACGGCTGGTTAGGAAGTATCCGTTCCTTTTCTATTTGACTGATAGGACTCATATTTCAAAGACTGTAACCGTACATAGCTTGAAGGCTATTCTCGTAGTTACTCAAAATAGATAAAAACCTTACCTATTTCGCAGTAACACCTCAGTCCGTTCTACACTGACTGAGGTGAGCATAACTTACTGACTTCTCGTAGTACTTGTGGTTCCATTAGGTACTATCGAGTATCAATACAGTCCTGACTGAGTACTTGTGATTCCAAAGCAAGAGGACATACCTTAAAGACAACACGAAGGCCATGACAAAACCATTGGCCCTTGCCGAGAATTGAACTCGGGACCACTCGCATATTCCAGCCTCAGAACTGGAGAGCTATTTGAAAAACCCGAAGCGAGTATCATACTACTAGACCACAAGGGCGTACCTTGCAACGAAATACACAATAAGAGCCCATAGATATTAAATACATAAACAATAAGGCTACGCGTTTTCTTACATGGTATACGAGACTAGAGTTTTACTACTTGATGCGGAAGGCTTCCTTCGATGCCACAGTGATTTCTACATCAGCAAACAGCCAATTGATCACTGCTGCAAGCCTAATCCCAGCCTGAGCCAGCAATTTCTCGAGCAACATCGTTTTGCTGATGACACCAGCATACTCCGGAGTATCTAGTTCAAGGTACATCTTCTTGGGGTCAGAGGAATCTGTGCCAACACCATCGCAGTTGCCATCAAAGTTGATATCCTCATCAGTGTGTACTGAAGTCTCGGTGTCAGAACTCAGCAAATGCGAAGCAAGGTTGTAAGGGGGCTTGTCGAGTGCCTTCGGCCATACTAGTTCGCAGCTGAGTTCCTGAATTGGTTGGGCCCAGTGGTATGGACACAGTGTATCGTCATCGGTCTCCGACGCAACATCCCCCCCGCCAGTGAAGGAATTTATCTCCGACAAAACCTGTTGCCAAAAGGACATCGGGGATGTCGATGGAGAAGCTTTGGTGATTGAAGGACATGATGGCCAATTAGGAACCTCATCCTTCCATCGGCCGAGTATCCCTTCCCACATGATGCGTCGAACGTAAGAGTCGTAGATGGTACCGCGAAGGGCAGACTCTATTTTTTTGTAAGGGAGAGGGCGGGAATAGTTTCCAGGAACTTGACGGATAGCCTTCGCAATGAGGAAGCTGTCCCAGACAGAGTGCAAGTCTAAGTATTCTACTGTTAGTTGGGAAACGGGATCGTCTGAAAACAAACGTACTTGTGATCCTTCCATCGAATCGGACTTTCTGAGAATTGCCACCACGGTCTCTGCCAACAAGATGAAGAGGCTGATGCAAGTCACCCATAAAGTGTACCAAGAACTTCATGGCCTCGTTGGCCAAATCATTCTGACCATTTGTGCGCGCCTGCCATTCTTCAAGGATATTTGAAACGTTTCTGATTGCAGCGAGGACATTACCACCCGGTTTCCCCGCCCAGCCACGAGATCCTGGAAAAGCACAGGTCTGTGGAGGGTGATCGTCGGGTGCATTAACATAATGCAAAGGCGCAGACCACCGCATCTGATATTTGAACTTGTCGGCCCATGTTGAGACGGGTGCTAGGTGGCATTGAGGCTCGTTTGGGTCAGGCGACGAATAATTAAGAATTGCGCATAGAGATGGTAGAACACTGGGGTGGAGATGTATCTGTGCAATGGTAGCAACTATCTCATGGCCTATGGGAATAAAGTTGGACTTTTAGTGTACCATTGATACTGAAGGCGAGAACGAGGTGTACCAGCTGCGCCCCAACCCCAAACTCCGGGCAGAGAAAGACTTGCACCGATAAGCAACGAGATGCGCATGTGGTTGAGGGAAGAAAGACAGCCTGAGGAACCGTCGACCACTGCATTGTTGTATATAGCGGACTGGGACGTGGTAGCAACAAAGAACAACAAGAGAGAGATGTGACAGGAGCACGTGCGTCGTGACTCGACTCCATGTTCAAGTTTGATTTCCACATCGACGACCTCGACAATCACTTTGCCCAATTTTCTGTAGACTCGACTCCAAAATCTTTGCAAAAAACAAACATAGACTTGCAACCCTTTGTCGAAATTCCATTATCTCACCTTGTTCGTTCAATAATATTAGTCTATCATTATACTGTCTCTCTCATACGGGGAAAAGTATAGTTAGATCGACTTCCATCTCTGATATCCTGCTCGCCTCTTCCTGTTCCGCTGTCGTCAGGACGACTACTAACACTCACTCGAAGGGACTTGTTCGACGCCCGTTTTCAATTGATCTCGGAAGATGAGAAGTCCGAGTCTGAAACCGAGTTGGATGATAGACTATTGCTATTGACACACCCAGCGAAGGCGTCCGTATTGGATTTTATTGACGCTCCGTCCGATCTCGTTCCAGGTGTTTATGAAGGTGGCCTTAAAACATGGGAATGTAGTCTCGACATTGTCAATTATCTGGATGGCCTAGAAGATGGTTTCATGAACAGCGATATACGTGGAAAACGTGTCCTAGAGGTTCCTCCGTCGCTTCTTCAGCATTAGAATTTCGATTGATGGCTTGTCAGGTTGGGTGCGGTACAAGCATTCCATCGCTATACCTTCTGCATAGATTGTTCTCGTCTACAAGTTCTGCTGGAAGCGAGACTGAGCTGCATCTCCAAGACTACAACGATTCGGTCCTCGAGTTTGTTTCTTTTCCCAACATCCTTCTCACATGGTGTACGTCTCCTTCCATCGTCACGTCATCATTTCTGCTACCTCACTAAGTGACTCGGACCTAGATATGTCAGCTTTGGCTGCTCCTTTCCGGGAATCTCAGCGTGGATACATGGAAATGCCGGAGGCTAATCCCTTGCTCAATTCCTCGACTCCGGCTGAAATTTCCATAACGTCTGAGCTCAAGTCAGCGTTCCTCTCGTCTCTGCGCGAACAGAAGATCTCCCTTCGGTTCTTCTCTGGCTCCTGGGAGTCATTTGATATTTCTGTCACTGGCGGCAAGTATGATATCGTGCTAACGTCAGAAACAATTTATCGAACCGATAGTCTTTTCTCGTTGATCAAATTATTGCGAGCGGCCTGCGGGTGTGAAGCACAATCTCTCCAGCATCTTTCGCCATCTCTACCTTCATCGAATCCAGATCCTACTCCATACCTCTGCCTTGTTGCGGCAAAGGTCATTTATTTTGGTGTTGGGGGAGGTTTGTCAGAATTCCTTGATGCCGTTTATGGTTCAGGAGATCGCAGCAACGTCAAAACAGAATCAGTCTGGGAATCAAAGCATGGAGTAGGGAGACGGATCATAAGGATGGATTGGAATGTTGATAAGTCTTAGAAGTTCCGCTCATATAAACAGCTCATGGTAGAGCGAATATATTGAACTTGGTTTGCCTAGTTGACTGATAGAGCCAGTTGCACTGATGCGAGCTTCCGAGAAGTGGATCATAGACATGCACGCTCGATGCGTACTCGATGCGCTGACTCCGGTCTAAAACGTGCTGACTGAGGAGTTGGCGTCTTAAGATTATACTGGTCCATTGTCGCGTTTTGCGCTTGTCTAGTGTTGGGCCAGCAATTTCAGACATCATCACGAGGACCATGTTGCAAGAATTATTGTTCAATTTTCAATCAAATCCCAACCCTCCTCCTCACCGTCCACCTCTGCAATCTTCTCATCCTTTCCAGTCTCCCAATCCCTTCTCTGCTCACCATGTCCTTTGTCACTCCCTGCCCGCCCGATTTTGGAACGCCGAGATGGATTTGCAGTCGTGGCCTGCAGAAGCTGCGCAAAGTCTAGCGGGAAACTTGGCGGTGTGGGGGAAGGAAGATTAGGAGTCGTCTCGTGTGATTTCCTTTGCAATCCGTCGGCGATGAAGAATAGAAAACGAGCAAAGTGCTTACCTCCCTAGCTCAGGGCTGCAGCACACACTCCAGAGGTTGCTTAGGACATCGCCAGCCTGATTGAGCGGGACATCGACAGTTTGTGTATATGCGAGGTAGGAAACGTTGTAGAGAAGCATAGCAAGAGCCGTAGTGAAGGAGGGTTGGTGGGTTGAAGCCAGATCGGGTGAAGAGCGATGGGAAGATGAGATCGTACGAGTGCGAGAGGGGGAGTGGGGCGAATGAGGGGTAGTAGGTGATTGGGATGGAGAAGAGGAAGAGAGGTGTAAAGGATGTTTTCCATTCCACCTATAAATAAGAATTTCAGGTTGTATCTAGAAATTTTATTTGAGGAGGCTTACTTTGCCCACCCGCCAGACTCGCCGCCTCGACCCGCACCGATACTTGGCTGGCCGACACCGAGCTTGTTACCCGACCACAAGATTTCGAAGGGGAGCTTGACACCAAGGTAGAAGGTTAGCAAAGAAAGGAAATGTATCGTATGTGTTATGACTGCATTTATGTGATCTGGGGGGTAACCTACAGATGGATATGTAAGTGTCAACGCAGCGATAGTTGAAAACTTACGGCGTATGTCGCCTGGTACGGGTAATATCAAATCCCCAATAGTCCACTCGCCCTTTGTGCCTGCCTTTCCCCCGATTGGTGGTCTGCCCCCGACCTCGACGACGTTGAATACCTCGACGAGTTCTTGTACCAGGCCCGAGCGTGCCCGAGCGAGAGTCAGAGAGAGGGCAACCAGTTCCTGTGTTTGACGCAAAAGGGGACCATGTGTTGGAGCTGGTGTCGAGGAGGCTGACGTAGGTGTGGAGGAATGGGGATGGGATGGGATAAGCTTGGCTGCTGAAAGTGTCCTTCTACGTGCAGCGAGAGATTCACGAAGGGCGCGTAGACGATCACGTTCTAGGAAAGATCAGAGAGTCGGATTCGAGAAATAACTCGGTTAATAGCACTTACTCTTATCATTCTCCTTCCTTAATCGTGCTAGGCCACCCTGCACTTCCTCGAGGCGCGCTTGACACTCTGCTAGCGTAGCACGGCGAACGCGAGCAGGCTGTACGACATCAGTAAGAGTTTTGGATGCCCTGGCGACCTGATCATTGAGGTCGTTGGAGAAATGAAGAGTTTGGTGGCGAAAATCCCGAATACTGACTTCTGTGTGAGATGGGCGATGAAAACAAAGGAAAGACTTTACTAGACTGTCAAACAATTTTCACAAAAGAATTGACGTTGTTTGAGCTCGCAATTCAAACATTCCATCGAGGAGACGACTTGAAAGTATCGGTTTTCACTTTATTACCCGGAACACCGCTACATACTTCCCAACACTTGTTCGAGCTTTTCAAGCACAACTTTCGTCTCCTCTTCACTTCCGATAGTTATTCTCAGACATCCTTCACATCCTACTTCACTTCCCCGGTATCGAACAACCACGCCGTTCCTCTCCGCCAGTGCACGATACACATTTTGAGCACGCACATTATCCGGGTTGCTCCCATCCTTGGCTAACACAGGGACCATAATAAAATTGGCATGGTTTGCACCGATAACTGGCCCCAAGCCTAGATGCTTGAGTTTAGAGAGAGCTTCAATATATGCTCCCCGTGCAGTAACGAGGGTGTTTATTTTATTGCGCATTCTTGCGATCGCGTTGGAAGTGAGGGCGGCAAGAGCTAGGTGAGCAGTAGGCGTTGAAATATTATAAGGTGCTTTAGTGTTTGTTAAAACTTGAATCAATGGCGGTTGAGCGATGGCAATACCGAGCCTGCGTGTTTCATAAACTTGAAAAGGATTCAAAGGCGGACAGATGGAGAAGGACATACCGAATTGCAGCTAGCCCAAAACTTTTGCTGAGTGTTTGCATCACAACAAGGTTCGCGTATTCGTTAACCAACGATACAGCGCTACCTTCTTCTGCGAAATCGACGTAGGCTTCATCTATCGCGACAATGCCCTTGTACTTTTCGTACTCCAGTAACGAACGAATTGCTGAAAGAGAGATCAGAGTCCCAGTAGGATTACCGGGAGAACAGAGGAATATAAGTTTTATTGAGGGGTCAGCATCAATCGCCTTCTTCATCTGCAAACAAATTTACCATCGGTTCAGTACACAGAAATCAAGATCTGTTTAAAGAGTCACCCATACCTCTTCGACTCGCAGACTGAACCTACCATGTTCCCCACCCTCACCACGGCTGGCACCTAATTCTAACGGGCATTTCACAATGCCGACGTCGTTGACTTGCGCACATACGGCATACATGCCATATGTTGGTGGCGTAATCATAATCTTCTCTTGGGACGGAGCAACGCATACTCTCATCAGTAGATCTATCACCTCGTCTGACCCGACACCAAGGAATACATGGTCGGTTCGCGGTAAGGATCGAAGAGCAGCAATGCGGGCTTTGATCATGTCGTGCGAAGGGTCCGGATAGCGGTGAAGGTCGAGATCTAAGGTGGACTGAAGGTCTGTAGCAAGCTCATCAACTGAGCTACGAAGGATGGAGTGGCCCAAGGCGTTTTCGTTTGCATCTAGGAGTATGCCTTCTTTATAGTCATCCCGAGCACACCGATAGGGGTGGAGGGAACGGATGTTGGGTCGAATGGCTTGTTCAATGTCAAAATGAGCAGGCTTTATTGGCTTGAGCGATTCGCGGAGGCCATGGATAGGCATTCTAGAATCTAATGGGGTATATATCCGGGACAACAGTGGCAGCAAGAGTCACGAAAACTTTGGTTTGAACCGTGTTGATAAGATGGACCTTTACCGTTGCCGACCAAGGCCAGGTCTAGAAGCACTTTTCACTTCTTCGGGGTCCAAGTTCTTTCGGCTACGGCCCCGTCGCGCTCGTCATCCCCGACAACGAGCACGTTCTGGACCATGTCCCTTCACTTTTTTTTGTAGATTACAGCTACATGTGTATATATAACTATGTTCACTAGACTTATCCCCCAATACAAGTATAGAGGAGGGTCTTTTTTTCTGCAGAAGGGGCTCTACTGAATGAGTGGAATGATTGCTGACCGGAAAAGGTTATGTAAACAAGCATGGGGCGGTAAGTAGCGGCGGTGATGTATGCTACGTTAGGTAACTTAGGTTCCCGTGACTTCAACAATCGTCCGCGATTCATGTCCGTCTACACTGCACTGCTGATTCCACCACAACTCCCTATGTAGGGCTGAACATTGTACGTCGTCCCCACGAATATACATGCAAACAAGCCGTGAACGAAATTCAATCAAAGATAAAAAAGTGCTCCAAAGTGGATGGTTTATCTCATCTATTTCACACTTGTAGTGCTTCGCGTAGAAGGGTACATATCTACTCGTTCAATGTTAATCCAGAACACTTGAATTCCGCTCTCGCCTTGCTTGACAAAGAAGAGGAACGAAAGTCAATGAGGTGGGTTTACATCCTACAAAAACGCAATTTCTGATTTTGTTTAGGGTAACATACAGCGATGACCACAATTTCATCATTAGATACATGCCAAGCTCAGTCCACGAAGAGACCAACCTCGACTTTACTACGCTCCTTTCCGTCGCTCTTGTGCTATTGACCGTGCCACCACATCCTTCAAAACCTCCTGGATGCAGCAACGTCGGAGCAACGAGTACGTTTGATAGGACGCATAATTCTTTCTTCCCCCAGCTTTCCGACTTGGACCAAAGATGAAGGAGGCAGATGCTGGTGTCCGGCCCACTTTATCTGATTCTCGCCTTCCTAGCGTCGTGCTCGAGGTTGGCGATTCGGAAAGTCTTACGCAGCTGAAGATTGATGCGAGGCTTTGGATTGAACATACACAGGAGGTTAGCCTATTTCTTTCTTGCGACTCGCTCACCAGAACTTCTTCAGGTACGGCTGGTCATCCTTATTTCAATCGACCCCCCCATTGCCCCTAACCCAACTTTACCACGAATCGCCATCCAATTATTTGGTCTTCAACGTCCTTCACGCAAATGCTCATCAGCATCTCGGGTAAGGGAAGCCCGCATGGTTCTGGCCGCTGACTGGACTCTTGGGGCAACACCGTTTTATATACTACTTGATGACATCTTCAGAGGACAGGTGCCTGCAGAGTATGGTAACAATGATCGAGTTTACTTGGATGCTGTAACTTGGCGGCAGAGTATTATTGATGCATGGTCCTAGTTTCGAAAATCTACCTTGTACTTCAGTTAGCGTACTATCATTTCCCTAGTGTTGCAAAATATTCTATTTCAACGACTTCCTATCCACGTATCTCCCTCGGATATGCTGGATTATATAGCTTTGGACTACCTCACCATG
>QMFE01008273.1:884-12831 GCA_003314665.1 Tricholoma sp. MG77 | reverse complement strand
AAATATTCCCCTCACAGTATGTGTGAGGGGTTGGTCCCCACTAGCGTACAAAAAAAAAAAAAGAAAAACTGCCCCCTGCTATCCCGCGTTTGCAGCGAGTGCGGGGGGTTGTCCCTCGTCTGTCATTCATTGCCTGCTGCCCGTTGCACACCGTTCATTGTTCGTTATCGTCCCTTGTCTGTTTGATTAGCCATTAGCACCCGCGATCCACCCCACGAGCAGTTGCTCGTAGCGGTGGGGGTGGGTGCTGGGTTGATGCTGCTAGTCTCGAGGTGGTTAGTGTGACATGGTGGGTTTACGAGGCAGTGTCGTTAGCACCTGCATTCCCCCGCGCGAGCAGTTGCTCACAATGGCGGGGGCAGGTGCNNNAATGGCGGGGGCGGGTGCTGGATACTGTCGTTGTGAATGGTCCTGTTCAATGGGGGATATAGGGGGTCAGTGGTGACGTGGTGGGTTTACAGGGTTATGGTGTACTTACCTCGCTACCTTGCACGGGCGCGATGAGCACCATCTCCCCCTGCGAGCAGTGGCTCGCAGGCGGGGTAGTGGTTTGACGTCATAGTTAATAAACACCTGCGTACCCCCGTGCGAGCAGCAGCTCACAACGGCGGGGGCAGGTGCTGGTGCTGGATGGATGGCATCGCTGTTGGGCAGTAAGCGGTGACGTGGCAAGCTTATGGGTTGGAGTGCTTACCTTGCATGTACCCCGCTGCATCCCCTCGCGCTGTCATCTCCACTCCCTATCGGTGTCGTTGCCAGCACCACCATCTCCCCCTGCGAGCAGTGGCTTGCAGGCGGGGTAGTGGTTCTATGTCGTCCCCGTTGGCACTGTCGTCGCCGTCCGTCGTGTCATCGTTGTTGTCATGTCGTGTTGTGGTTGTCGTCCAGCAGCTTGATGTGGCCATTAGCACCCATGATCCCCCCCGCGAGCAGTGGCTCGCAGGCAGGGTGGTGCTGGTGCTGTGTCCGACGTTGTCATCCCTGTTAAAGTGCCGTTGCCTGTAAACTAGTAGTAAAAATGCAATTTGATGAGAAAAGAAAACATACCAATGATGAACTGGGGTAGGAAAACCCCCCCAGCCCCTCCCTAGCCCGTCGTTTGCCCCAGCCCAATGGTGGATGTGGATGTGGTTGTGGTGGTTGTAGTTTTGGTACCGGTGGTGGTCGCGTTGATGGTGGTGGTGGTTGTGTTGGTGTTGGTGGTGTGGTTGTGTTGGTGGTGGTGGTTCGTGATGGTTGTGTTTGCGCATAAACAATGGTGTGTGGGTATTTCTACGTGCACACAAACATTAGCAAATGGTCCGTGCACACCCACACAGTATATAAATCCCCCACGTTTGTTCCCTTGTGTTTGGGCACGCCCCAATGTTAGAATATATTAGTATATATTATGTACTTATATGTATACTAAAAGACTGGTTGCAACCAGTTGCAACCGGTCTTTACGCGGTCTATAAATATTTTTTAAATGATGCAACTGGCAACCAGACCGGTCCACAACCACCTCCTTTGCAGCTGCAACATGAACCGGACCGTGGTTGGGTCCGGTTCGGTTGCCGGTTTTTTTTTCGGTCCATGCAACCGGACTTTCAAACACTACTTATCCATAGCAGGTAATGGTGATCTATTTTTCAGGTAAGAAAATTGGACCTTAAAGCAGTTTATGTGGCTTACATTTCATCCATCGCCCGCATCAACCTTTCAATCTTATTCTCAATCAAACCCCCTTGTATCCCATGATGAATGACCAAGTACTCGAGAAGCCGATGGAGCCCACTCAACCCTTTGTCACCAACACAAACAAGCTCATGCAATTCCTCTGGACGCTTCTGCAACACTGTATCCAATGGTCTGTTGAAATTCTCCCATGCATCTTCGTCTTCACCAACACACCCAACGGGATCACCCGAAAATTGTGCAAGTGGATGGTCATCTCCAGCTTCGCCAACCGAGATAGGGAGCATTTTAATTCAATTAAAAAATTTCAATAGAATTTGATGCGCCTCCATACAGCCCTTCAAGGCAAGGTTTTCCATAGGTATGATACTGTGTGTGTTTGATAGGGTGTGGCTAATGGCCTGTGATGTTCTGGATGTAGAATTTATTGGGGATGGTGAAATGACTTGGGCTGGTACAGAAGGTGCGTGTGGCCTGAAAAAATCGCATGCAGTAGTTTGGAGCCTTTCGAGTGCCTTAACACTGCTGCACTTCTTCTTGTTCACTTTGCACTTCTCGCTACCCCTGTGATGCCCCAAGTTAGCCATGCCAACTGACCCAAGCTTGACAAGGGCCTCGCAATCTGGGCATTTAATGTGATTGTTGGCATCCATGGTAAGCTCGCTCTAGTGATAACAAATGAGAAAAGCTAAGTGGAATTGAAGATACTGTATCATACCATGCTACTGGGTTCTGGTTCTGCCATGGTGTCTTTGTGGTGGTAGCAATGAGTGGGGAGTATATGAGCAGCTTGTGGCTTGCGGCTCACAGCTCACCGAATTTCAAAAAACTTGTTGTCCCATTGCTCAAATTATAGTATACAGACATCAGAGGGATTTTAGACCTTGGTAATGGCTGGGGAGCCTTTACAGGGTATTGAAATGTGGTGACACATACAAGGTGACTCATGCCCGTACTCCACTGTTCATTTGATATTACTTTTACCTTGGTATCTTTGAGCTGTTCCATTAACATTTCCAATCTACTGCGAATGAGTTCCGCCACAGTAGTTTCTTTCTTATCTTATAAGCACCACACTACATTACCATGTACCTCAGTCATTTCCACACATATCATGTCGACTGAGGTATGTTCTTTCTACTTTACAACACCTGAAGCTACAAAAACATACCTTGATAGTTTCTGACTTCTATTAGGTACTCATTCAATTTAGTCATTTCCACATGTATCATGTTGACTGAGTTTCTGACTTCTATTAGGTTATGGGCCCTGCATCCGCTTAACTTATCTCAGACACACGATATCAAGCACGACCACTTTTTCCCGAAGCGATAAAGTTTTCTGACCAACACCATGTCTTCTCGTGAACCTGCACAGTTTATTTTACCATCTGACGAAAAATTCAATGGTTCAAATTGGACTGTATTCAAGAAGACTATTCTGGCTGCTGCAAAGTCCTGTGGTGTCCTCCTCTACATTGATGGTACCCTTCCATGACCAAGTGACCCCCCGACTGACACGACATTGACCCCAACGTCATACTGGGGCTCGAAGACTCCAACCAAAGAAGAGTGGGACCAATGTGATGCTTATGTTCAAGGGATGATTGTTTTGAATGTCAAGAATCCTGTAGGACATGGTGTCAAGACTGATGGAACTGCTCTCGAGACTTGGAAGTCCCTTACTGATCATCTTGACACTGTCACCAATCTTGGTTTGATGGATGCCGAAAATAGACTGTGGGCGATCAAGTATGCAGAAGGCAGTGATCTTGATGCCCACTTTGCGGCATTGCATGTTGGATGGGAGAGGGTCAACAACCAGGGTGGTACTGTGACAGATGCCCAGTTTTGTATGATTGTTTTAGGTTCCATGCCTAAATCATGGAACAATGTTGTTAGCACTCTCATGGGTACAAAGACATCAAATAAAGCAATTGTCCAGCTCACCATGCACAGCCAACTCTTAGCTCATGATATATCCCCAATTACAGCTCCATCCCAATTGATACATGCTCTTGCAACACAAAACCAAGTGAATTGCAGTCACCAATGCTCCAATGAAATCTGCACCAACCCAGTATGTGGACGGACAGGACACACAATTGATAAATGTTTTAAGCCAGGCAGGGGAATGGTGGGTCAGTATCCATCATGGTGGAACAAGCGTGGTGGAGGAAACTCCAGTGCTACAAACACAGCTACTCCAAGTGCAATCATGGCTGGACCAGACCCTGTCAGCTTTCCAACCGAATACTATGCATTCATGGCTATCATTCACATAGTAGATAGTGATTTTACCATCAGTTATGCCAATTCTGCGGCCAGTGATCACTGCTTTGTGAAGAGGGAGGATTTTGTGACATACTCTCCTTGCATCGACCAGAATGGTGCAATGGCCACAGATGGGGTTTTTAGTGTGATCGGTATTGGGAGTGTAAAGAAGTCAGTGCTTTTCAATGGAACACAAGTTCAACTTACATTCGAGAACGCACTCCACACTCCATCACTCTCACACAACCTTATCTCCATCGGGCAACTTGGCAAACGAGGATTTGTTGTGTCCTTCAGTAACAGGGGAGCTACCTTCATTGATCCTAATGGCTGGATCTTCATGCATGGAAAGGTTGTAGGAACAATGTATGAATTAGACTTGGAACCACCAACCATATCCGCCTTCTCAGCACGCTCGCATAATCACCTCACAGACATAGTGACATGGCATTGTCACCTTGGCCATGTGGGCATGCAGGCTATTGAAATGTTGCTGGGAAAGAAGCTTGTTGATGGAATGGCAGTCACATCAAAGAATGTCATAGGAATGTGTGAGGATTGCATTTTTGGGAAGCAAACACGCTGGCCATTTGATGAAATAGTGACACCTGAGACAGAGATCCTTGAACAGGTGCACATTGATCTGTGGGGACCTGCACAAGTTCAGTCAACTGGCAGTAATATTTACAAGATGCTGATTACCAATGGAGGATCAGGCCATACTGAGGTCTATTTCCTAGCGAACAAACTGGCTGCAACGACCCTGCAGGCCCTGCAGCATTATCACCGCATGGCCAAGAAGCAGACTGGGAAAACCTTGAGGCATGTCAGGATGGATGGGGGTGGGGGGTTTGTCAATGAACTGTGGGCAGCTTATTTTGATAAAAATGGTCTTGTCCATGAGCAGACATCCCCTTATTCCTCTTCATCAAATGCTGTGAATGCAGTAATAGGGCAGTGATGGATCATGTCCGATCAATCCTCCATGATGTGGGACTACCTGGCACATACTGGGCTGAGGCTGCTGCCACCATCATCTACTTGAAGGACTTCATTCCCAGCTCACACCACCCAAACAAAGTACCCTATGAATTGTGGTATGGGAGGAAGCCAGATATTGCTCACCTGCGTCCTTTTGGATGTACTGCATATGCATGTGTGCCAGAGGAAGTTATCAGAGGCAAATTGAATGATCAATTGACCAAGTACGTATTACTTGGCTATTTTGGGTGTGATGGTTACCATTTACTCGATTGATCAAGCGGAAGAATATTCCGTTCGCGTGACATCATTTTTGAGGAAGGCATTGCTCATTGTACACTGGATACAGGCTTTCTCATTGGGGGAGAGTATGCTTACAATCATGAAGCAGATCATATTTCACTGAGCGATCCTGATCCATCCCACATTCCTCACATTCAAGATGATGAACACGCTCAAGGACTAGTACTGGCACATATCACTGCTCCTGGCACAATATCCACAACACCTGTGATCTCTCCCACTCCTACCAAACAACCTACCCTTTGTTGCTCCACCCATAATGTTATACCTACCTGTGCTATTACCAAATCTTGTGAGTCTGAACAACTTGTTGGAGAAGCAAGACGTGATGGCAAGGAATGGGCGACAGATGCCAAAATGATGACAATCAAAGCATATCTCACTCATCTAGACAATACTGCAGCACTCCTTGCAGATCCTGACAATAACTGGCTCCCTGATTCCTATACTGAGGCTATAACTTGTCCTGACTTGTGGAAGGACACAATGGATAAGGAGATCAACAACATGCATGCTCATCATGTATGGACCCTTGTTGACTGCCCTCCACATATCAAGTCCATGCAAAACCGGTGGACTTTTGCCAACAAGTATGATGCAAACAGAAGATTGATTGGGAGAAAAGTGAGACTAGTGGCAAAGGGTTTCACACAGATTCCGGGCGTGGATTACTTTGAAACATATGCATCAGTTGTCAGGTACGAGTCACTATGCATGAACCTTGCTATTGCTGCTGCCAAGGATATGGAAGCTTGGCAGGTTGACTATGTCAGAGCATATCTCAATGCTGATAACCAAGTTCCGACCTATATGGAGCAACCAGAAGGGTATAAGGAAGACCCAGGGAATGTTTGCCTTGTGATGAAGAATCTATATGGAACAATGGATGGGGCAACTAACTGGTTTGAGGCTCTTGACAAACAAATGGGAGAACTCAGGTACTATCAGTCGAAGGCAGATCCATCCATTCAATCACGACATGCAAATAGCGAGGTCACCATCACTAGCACATATACTGATGACATGACAGGAATATCCTCGACAACGGAGGGAGCTGATGAAGTGAATGAGGAGCTTGGGTGGAAATTTGAGGTCAAGGATCTAGGTGATGCAAATCTAGTCCTCGGTATCCGTATTGACCATGATAGAGAAGCTGGGACCATCTCCATTTCCCAGCATGCTTATCTCAAACGCATTCTTACGTGCTATGGCATGACAGATTGTAATCCACGGCCAACCCCACTCCCACTCGGCATTGAACTTACTAAAGAACAAGCACCTTCCACGGAAGCCAAATGCCACTTCATGATTGACAAGCCTTACCATGAAGTCCTCGGTTCAGTTATGTATGCCAAAATCGCTACCAGGCCCAATCTTTCCTATTCCATCTCAACTCTTAGCAAATTCGGTTCAAACCCTGGCAAACAACACTGGCTTGCACTCTTGCATGTTCTACAATACATCAAAGGGTCCCTCGACTATAAAATCACTTACGGTGGCCAGGGAAACACCTCGCTCAAACCTTATGGCTATGTTGATGCTGATTACAGTGGTGACAGGGACACGAGGCGTTCTTGCTCAGGCCACATTTTCTTGATGGCTGGAGGTCCAGTTGCCTGGGGTGCAAAGTACCAGCCAACAGTCGCGCTGTCAATGATGGAAGCCAAGTATATGGCACTTACATGAGCCGCACAGCAAATCCTTTGGATGTTTTCCACGATGTCCAAGGTTGGTTTCCCACAGCCGAAACCAGCACACTTGTATGGAGATAACGTGGGCGTGGTTGCTCTTACAAGAAACACAAAACACAACACTCGTGTCAAGCACATTGACATCTGTCACCACTACATACGAGAACATGTTGAAGACGGTGACATCATCATTGATCATATCTCCTCTGCCGACAATCTTGCTGATATCTTCACCAAACCTTTGGGCAAGGTTGCTCACCATCGCATTTGTAATCTTCTCTGGCTTTGTGAGGAGTAGGGCATCGAGTCAGGGGGAGTATTGAAATGTGGTGACACATACAAGGTGACTCATGCCCGTACCCCACTGTTCATTTGATATTACTTTTACCTTGGTATCTTTGAGCCATTCCGTTAACATTTCCAATCTACTGCGGATGAGTTCCACCGCAGTGGTTTCTTTCTTATCTTATAAGCACCACACTATGTTACCATGTACCTCAGTTGTTTCCACATGTATCGTGTCAACTGAGGTATGTTCTTTCTACTTTACAACACCCAAAGCTTATACTTACTACAAAAATGTACCTCGATAGTTTCTGACTTCTATTAGGTACTCATTCAATTTAGTTGTTTCCACACATATCGTGTCGACTGAGTTTCTGACTTCTATTACAGGGTATTCAGACTACCTATAGACAGTCTCTGACTATTAAAAAAAATTGACCTCCAAAAAATATTTAAGGACCACCTCGAAGGGTGGACTAACCAACCCCATATCGGGTATTCATCATGTGAAACCCCCTTGTATTCGAGCTTAAAATCTAGAATCTAGCCAATCAACTGTGAATTAAGCTAGTCAAGTAGCTGACCCAACTCTCCCCCACACTGACATTTCCATATGAAGCAACACTTTCCCAGTTGACAATTCCAAACAAATGGATATTCCCACCGTCTCAATGTTCAATGTTCAACCCACCATCCTCTACGACATCGCTGCATCCCTCCCTCCCATAGCACCTCACCCCCCCATAAACAGCGACCTCGATCAACACCATAGCCTCCCAATCCTAGGTAAGTGTTTTATGTAATGTTTTTTTTTCTGACAAGTTTCTAGGACATTTTCTATGTACACACACGGCCTGTACACCTCCCCATCCAAATGGAATGTGAGGGGTTTGTTTGGGTCTAGCACGACCCTAGGAAGGTGCTGGGAGGCTTGAGCAGTGTGTACCCACAAGGTAAGCACCTGCTACCCACGTATTCCCTCCACATCACTACTCTCAAACAGGTAATGCCCGAGGGATCCAGCACCTGTCACTACTGCTGCGAGCCACTGCTCGCAGGGTCGAGATGGGAAGCAGCGAGACCAGGGACAATGGGGACAGGAAACCGGCACAACAACAACAACGGGATGACAGGCACAACCCAGCATTCCCCATTGCTGCTGCAAGCCACTGCTTGCAGGGTGGACAGGGGGTGCAAGGACAGACAACAGGGACGGGGACGGGATGACGAGGTACCGCCACCACGAGTGACTGCTTGCGGGGTGGACACAGGGAGCAACGAGGGCAGGGACAATGGGGAGCAGGCAGAATGATGACAACAATGGCACATCATCGACAATGACCACGAGGTGGGATGGGGAGGGGGACAACGACCACAACAACGACTGCCAGTGGGGGCAGGGACACCAACGCAGACAGGGACGACCCAGCACCCCTACCGCATGACAACCACGACGGTGAGGGGACAACAAGGATGATGATGGCCACCACCACATCAGCACCCCCAACCGCCACCGCGAGCAACTGCTCGTGGGATGGAAACTGGGAGCAATGAGGACAGGCAGGTGCAACAACAGCGGGACGATGGGCACCCCCACACCATGTCACGAGTGACTGCTCGTGGCCTGGGAGAGGGAGCAGGACAACAGTGAGGGAACAACGACAATGGCAGCCGCATCATGACCTGCTCCCCACATTTTACATAGGGACAGGGTTTTTTCTTTTTCTTATTTCGGTTTTAATTCATATTGTTGCCCCACCCCCACTCGCATTTGCGTGAGGGTGTAGTGTTTTTATGTATATAATTGTGTAGTACCCTCTTAATCAAAATTTTAGACCAAATTATGTACAGCTTGTGTGTGAGGGAGTTGAAAACTTATTCATTTGACTGTGTGAATGACCTTCCTTTTTTGGATGTCAGTGTGGGGGAGAGTAAGGGTACTTTAGTCAAGTACCACATTAAGTCTCTTAAGTTATGATTTAAGCCATTTTAAGGCAAGTCCTCTCATGAATTTGGGCTTATTGTACTTAACGAGCCTTAAGTACGCTAAGTAGCATCTAAGTCAGTTTAAGTTTTTTTCTGATTTTCTTGATGTTAGTTAGTCGAAAGAAATGTACAAGAAAGCGTACCTTGGTCGCTCTGGTGATGTTCTCTCGCGTGCGTCCCTTGCCGGTCGTCAATGGTTACTTGAACGAAACAAAAAAGACGGATACAAAAGAACTTACATAGGGCTCAAATGACGACCCACGTCGTTTGAGCCCGCCTTGTTTTCTGTCTCTATTGTCGTTTTCCGGTAATCGAGGATCTGGGCGTAACGGTTGATCGAGATCGATGTCGATGTGGAGTTGCGGCGTCCCCTGCTGTATAGCTTCAAGTTTAAGGTTTGATGATGAAGTTTTCATGCGTTGATGCGTATCAAAATCCGATCGTACTTGAGTAAATATAACTGATTCGGACAGCTAAACTCAGAACGATAGGCTGGTCTTCTTCTCGTTTAAAGCCTCCCCATTCACTGATGAAACTTCTCGTGGTGTGTAGGATGCCTTGTATTCAGCATTGTCATTCAACTTGTTGATCATAGAGACAGTCGAATTTGAGTCGAATACTCGAGGTTGGAATGTTGAACGTTGTAATTCCCGAATATATATGATTCCTCTTTACCACCTGGGTGGGTTATGTTTTCCCTCGATCTGGGGCTACAGAAATACAACCTCCTTGCGACCTCGATGGAGCCGACGAATGATGATGACTTTTTTCCAACATGCGATGCCGTGACTGGAATCGTGCTGTCTTGTTGTGAATTCCATCCTTAGAAGATGTACAACGAAGATACGAGCATGAAAAGAAACCTTTTGGGAACTGTTAACTAAGGGCCGAGTCCCTCTGGGTTCGACGACAACCAGAGTCAGACTAGATTGTGATTGGCATTTATGTTCTTAGACGGAGGAAGAACGGTTATCAGTATTGGCTTGAAACCGTGAATCTCATGTGAGTTCTAGTTCAATATATAAGGGAAGTGTTGGATCTAAGATGGAGAAGACGGATTTTAACATCGTTTGTCGGAAGGGCACTGCGACTCAAAAAGCGGCACTGAACGTTCAAGTTCTCCGGATCATATCACATTTGTTATCAACTACAGAACAACAAGCAGAATAAGAGATGGTACAGCGGGCTGAAATACCGTGAATCTCGTGTAAGTTCTAGGCCAGTGGGGCTAACATGAAGAAGACGGGGTTTAGACTTGTAGCATCTGATGTCCAAGTCCCAGAGGCTTTCTGGCGTAAAGATCAGCATTAAAATGCTCAAGATGGATGCATCAGGTTGTCCGGATCATATTTCATTAATCATTTATAATCGACTACAGAACAGCAAGGATAAGAGACGGCCTAGTGTCACACGGCGAGGACCAAGCCAAAATGCTCTCGAACCTAAGCGCTCTACTTGCGCGCCCGTTTAGGCTTCTTGGCACGCCTCCCATTTCCATTTGGCTCACTGTATTAAGAGGATGTCGGAATCAGTTTCTACCCACGAAATGAGCAGGAATACGGGTACTTACTCCTCTTCCGGAATAGGCTGTAACAGATAGATGGTCAAAGTGTTAGCACGAAATCACCGTTTTCGATCGTCAACTCACAGGAAGAGTGGCGTTGAATCTATTGAAATATTAAATTAGTTCATCTCGCACGCTACCAAAGGGTTGTACGTACACAGGCTCACGGGTGAAGAGCTCAGCATCGGCGAGTTCCCTTTTTCAAGTGGCAGGATTTCAGGCTAGAGATTGTGAGGGTATGTCGATAGAACACACCTGGCTGACAACTCTTCCAGCATATCATCGAGTGACCGCCTCCCTTTCGTGCCGTTAGCACTGAATAAATGGAATATTAGTAGGGTAATTGTGAAACTTCCGCAAAAGGCATGACGTACGCAGGTTCACGGGTGAAGAGCTCAGGCATATCATCGAGTGACCGCCTCCCTTTCGTGCCGTTAGCACTGAATAAGTGGAATGTTAGTAATTGTGAAACTTCCGCAAAAGGCATCACGTACGCAGGTTCACGGGTGAAGAGCTCATCGTCGGCGAGTTCCCTTTGCAAGTGGAAGGGTTCAAGACTATAAAACGTGAGGCATGTTTATAGCACACACCTGCTTAGCAACTCGTCCAGCATGTCGTCGAGCGACCGCTTCCCTTTTCTGGGACGCCGACCGTTTGGCTCACTGCGTAAATGAAAAGAGAGCGATTTGCTTCAGCATGCGAATGTCAGGAGCAGCTACTTACGGCTCTTCATGAATCGTCTGTCGGACAGGGTGCGATTTGAGTCTGGAATTATTATTTTATATTTTTCGAAGTGACTCACGGGTAAGGTGGCGTTAAAACTGAGGATGTGAAATATTAGTGAGATAATTACGGAATATTCCAAAAAAGGCGTCACATACACAGGTTCACGCGTGAAAAGGTCATCGTCAGCAAGTTCCCTTTGCAAGTGGCAGAGTTTGAGGCTAGATATAGTGAGGGCTTGCCAATGGAACACACCTGCTTAACAACTCCTCCAGCTTGTCGTCGAGCGACCTCTTCCCTTTTCTGGGACGCCGACCGTTTGGTTCACTGCGTAAATGAAAAGAAAGTAATCAGTTTCAGCATGCGTCGGTCAGGAGAAGCTGCTTACGGCTCTTCATGAATCGTCTGCCGGCGGGGATGCAATTTGAGTCTGGAATCATTATCTTATTTTTCGAAACTCACCG
>QMFE01008262.1:0-10132 GCA_003314665.1 Tricholoma sp. MG77 | reverse complement strand
CTGAGGTAACCACCGGGAAGACATACGTCTTACTGCCAGGTGACCCCAACACACTGGGTGCAACCTGGTACAAAGGGACCATCTGGGACACAGTCGAGTGGCCTATCCTACGGGATAGCAGTGCTGTATCACAGATATTACGCATCAATCCGACCATGTCACCTGCGGAGGGAATAAACATCAAGCCGGCTTGGTCTATCCCGCCGAGCTCGTAACAAATCGTCACTTCATCTCAATTCCCAAGTTTAAGTTTAGTTTTTTAGTTCGTACTTACAAGAATAACACCAGTCATCCATATGCGAGCATTGATTTACGATAGTGACCATCCAAGGATTCATAGCACAACTTCCTCTAACCTCTCTCAGTCGCAAAGGCTGTTGGATGACCGAATGATCGACGGGGCAAAAGTCAGAGAAACAAAGAAACCACTTGGTATAATTGATTATTATTTGGATAGCTCGAAACTCACCAAAAACTTGAAAAACGAACAACCTAGCTAGTGATGATGTGATAGATGCCATGCCTATGCCTGCGGACCGGTGCACGTAGAAAGAGAATCACCTCAATCGCTGTCCGTGGTATCCACCTACCACTGTTAGGGTAGCCTGAGGTCCCCGTATCGTCGTGCCCCTCGTCATGCCCTGTGACCTCTCCTCCTGTTGTCTCCGTTGTCTTAGTCGGCTGATCAGTAGTAGTTATTAAAACACATAGTAATACTAAATAGGCAATAAAATAGTTAGTTTAATAAATAAAAATGAAGGAAAGAAAAACTTACCTAAAGCCCAAACAATAACTGAGTTGTCGTTTGGGCCGTCGCTGCTGCCTGGTCCCCTAGCCCTTCCCTATTCCTATCGTTTCCTCTCATCATCATTGTCCAATACGTTGTCCTCCATCCCCATCGTTCGTCTTTCATCGTTTGTCACCCCGCCTTCTGGCCGTCGTGGTCGTGCCACGTCTGATGTCGGGAGCCGTTAGCACCTCCAATCACATGGGCCGCGGACAGTGGCTCACAGCGGTAAAGGTAGGTGCTGGGTCGTCCTGTCGTCACGGGGGTCGTCAGCATCGTCGTCATTGTTTTTTCACCCTGGCCTTCATCGCGCGCCTCCCCATCCTCTTCTGCATATTGTCGTCACCCCCCGGCCTTCATCATGCTCCTTCTCGTTCTCCGCTGCATACTCGTCGACTTCAGGAGCCATTAGCATCCATCGACCCTGCGAGAAGTGGCTTGCAGGGTGCTGGGTTGTCCTATTGTCATGAGTGTCGTCGTCGTCGCTCCGGGGTCTTCATCATCTCCTGGTCATTCTCTGCATGCTCGCCGACGTTGGGAGCCGCTAGCACCCCCCATCCACCCTGCGAGCAGTGGCTCGCAGAGGCGGTAGGTGCTGGGTCGTCTGTGCTGGTGTCGTCCATGTTGTGCTGCCGTTGTGGTAAGCACCTGCGATCTACCCTACAAGTAACTACTCGTAGGGCTGGGTGTGAGTGCCGCGTCATCTGTGGTCGTCGTGAGTGTGCTGAGACGGGTGCCGTATCGGCTCTTCGTCGTCGAGGGGCTCTCGTTCCCGTCGTTATTCCCGTTCGTCGTTGGTCATGCCTGTCGTCGCCGTTCATCGCAGCCCGTCTCCGTCGTCTGTCGTCACATCTCCATTCCCGTTGAGCATGGTGTTATTACATCATATGTAAAACCTAAAAACAAATAGAAAATGTTTGTCAGTTAAAGGAAAGGAAAAAAAAAAGACGGACTCACCTAGGGGCCATCTGCTCGTCCCGTCGTTGTCGTCATGATCCGCGTCATCACCCGTCGGCAATCGTCGTCACCCATTGTCCAAGGTAGGTGCTGGCGTTGGAGTCAAAACGGGTGTCATTGTAACAGATCTAGAGTTAAAAATAAAAAACCTGAAACATAGTTAGTTGAAGTAAAAACATCAAAGAACATAAAAACTAACCCAGGCCCAACAGCTTTTTGTTGAAAATCGTACCATGGTCAATGTGTTATCATAGGTGTTGTCGCTTATAGCTACGTTCAAAACGATAGGCCTGAACAAACGCATACATTGCGAGAGCTGAATTTTTGATTCCTGGACATAAGAATCATAAGAATCGAAATATATTAGACCATATTTATGTTGCCGGACGGCCCGGACCTCTCGGCGACGTCGCGTAGTGTTCGGATCTGTTCGAATGTCAAAAATAGGCTACGATTCTATCAAGGGTGAATGTAGCTGTAAAGAACATAAAAACTTACCAAGCCCCAACTTGCTCCTGGGTCCTACATAAACACACACATTGCGGGAGCTGTTTTTTTTTGATTCACGAACGGCTTTTTGATGAAAAGCGTAGTCTATGACTCGGGCCATGGATGTTGTCGCTTTATGTTGCATTTGACTCTAAAATCCACTTGTGTAAATTTTTGAGAAATATGTGACCTCTATCACGGCTTTGAGCATTCCGAAATGTTTTCCCATTTCCAAATTGTGGCCATGGCACAAAACCTCAAATGAAGGGCGTGACTCGGACAGGCTGATTCACACGGTCTTGACACAACTCAAGAAATGCGCAGAGGCTCCACATATGCACATACTGTAGTGCGACCAGAAAACCTTTGACGTCGAAAATAGGCCAAATCAGGCTAAATCCCATCAAAATTCAAGACCCGCGGCTGTACAAAGTTTTTGATGAAATCGCCTCTACATAAATGATAATAGAAAACCGTTGGCACCGGAGGCACGTCAAAAAGTAGGCCCAATGGCGCAACGATCCATTTATCTCTCAGGCTCGACATTTTCTGATCAGCTGATGAATCGATGTCACAATAAGCAGCTCAGGAAGTGACCAGCTTGCTCTCAGATAAGTTCCTTCCTCCGACTCCATGGAGAATACAAACGACATATCTTCTATCGTCGATGGCTTCTTCTTCGGTGAGTTAGAGCTGCTACAGTGAATATAGCCCCACGATATACCCAATAAATCCAGGCTTTGTAATTTCCACCTTGTAAGTTCCAAAAAGGAATCGTGTTACTGTATTCATGGATTTTCAATACGTAACAGTTTGCTTGGGATTACGGTTATCCAAGGCTGGATTTACATTCACAACAACGATGATAAGTGGCCAATACGTACTTTTGTAGGTTTCACCAATCGGGCTCTTTCTTACACATCGACTAATCCTTGGAATTATCCTCAGATAGCCGTGATTCTGTGAGTAATGCTTGGCGCAACGGTAGGCCAGAGACGTTTAACGGCGCGGTGCCCCAGCATACTCGATATCGCGGAGACGTGCTGTAGCACTCAATTGCTCCACTATTACTTGGTAAATTAGCAATTGATGAATTTTTTCATGATTACAACTGAAATACCCACCTGACCCTAGATAACACACTACGGGGGTTCCCATGTATTGCACGAGTCTTCGAGGTGTGTCCACAAGCGGCTTTTAACTACAGTTCATGACTAATGACTACCTCGATAGGGTGCTTTCCGTCGACTTTGCTATCACAGGGTTGATCATGTTTTTGTGAGTTAATGCCAGTCCATCAGTAGCATGAAGTGGCTAACCCCAGGTGTTGTACTGGCAGGGTCCACATATTCTTTGCCAGCCGGCTTTTCCTTCGTAAATTTTGGTTTTCTTCATATACTAAAAAAGATTTACGCGATTTTGATTAGTTGGAAAAAATTGGTGGTTGCCTGGAGTTATCGTGAGTTTCGCTACTAGCATCATCGAAGGATTTACAGTGTTCTGAAAACTGTTCCGAGTTAGGTTTTCGGCAGCATAATTACGTTCGGTTTGTGCATTCAAGTTCTTCATCATTTATTACTCCAAAATTCTCACTATGTCTGTTAGGTCTCTGCATATGTACACTATTCTAGTTGGAAACCAAACTGTGACTTCACTCAATTAATTTGATCTAGCAATTGTATCGGCACTGCTGGGGAATAACTCGGCCAGTACCTTCTCCCAAAAAGTTTTGAAGGTTCATTTAATTTAATTCTGTTTGACTGTACCCCCGTGCTCACATTGTCTCGAGATTCAAGTGGCAACAACTCATTTATTAACTGCAGTTGTTGATATTTTGGTAACAATCAGTCTGTGTGTGGTGTTCTCACCGGCGAGGTCGGTATTCAAAAGGTGGGGCCTACGATATTCCGCATGTCATCCATTTATATGTCTCCTGCAAAGGACCAAGATGATTCTGCACCAGCTCCTCACGTATTCTATTACACGGGGTGTTCTCATTGTACTGGTTCAAATCGGTCATGTCACCATGTATCTCATTGGCCCATTAAAATTCCTGTTCTGGTGAGTCTGGTGATTTGATTTCCTAATTTATGGTACGGAACGCAGATCTTGCAGGGTTTCTATGCATCTTACACTGAGCAAGCTATATGTCATCACCACATGTATGCATTCCGCTCGTCTATGCAAAACATATATTTGTTGATATTTGATATTTCCTCGGATTCAGTGGTCATGTAAGTACTGGATTCAATTCATGGCATAGGGGTAGAGTCATATTCACTCTTGCATAGCTTGAATTCACGCCCCGCGCTGCGGTCAAAGTTGGATGAGGATATTACCCTTGATGCTGTCTTACCACTATCATTCACACATCCTGTTTCCACGCTCAACAATGAACGCGATACTGAAGCACGTCCGAATTTGTGAGCCTTGAAACCTCACAATCCGTTCTGCATCCTGATGTTAATTTTATTCTCCAGCAATATGGGGTGCTCGAATCCAGAAACATTACCTCCCGGTGGTAGGATGGTCTGAAAAGGAATATCACGACTTACTGTACTATCATGTTCTTCTCTGTACCTCTGAATTTAAATCCTTCAGATGTGGATTAGTTTCAAGAAGGGGCAATGGCAGGAATTTGTGGGGAGTTCACTATAAGAACCAGGTATATTTTGCAATATGTAATCAATTAGTCAATAAGGTTGTTCATGGTAGCCATTTTCGGCATCAGTAATCAAGACCTGCAATTTCCATGGGTTTCTTAACCCAGGAAACCACCAAAAACCAGTGAAAACTAGCTAAACCCTAGGTAGTTGAGTACTTTGAAACTTATGTGCCTTTTTCTGGAAATTCAGCCAGAAAAAACAACATGGAAACCTAGTAACATAAAAGGTTATAATTCCAAAACTATTACTTAACATTATTAGTTACAGTATGTATGGAAAAAAAAGTGGGGTACACCCAACACTTTCAATGAGCTGCGAAGGGTTTATATACAGCAGAAGGGTGCATGGACCATTTGCTAATATTTGGCACATGTCCATGTCACATTCTTGGCAAGTGGTCCATGCACCCTTCCCTTGTATATAAACCCTTTGCAACTTGTTGGGGTGTGCCCCCAATAGCTACACTTAGTGATGTGCCTGGCCCAGCCCAAAGCTGTGAGCCGGGCCAAGCTGAGCCTGTTTGGGCCAGGCCAAGCCAGGCCATTGGTGACAGCCCAGCATTGGCTTTGGCCTGGCTCAGAGGAGCTGAAAGCCAAAGCTGCCGGCTCAGGCCGCGGCTTTAGTTGTACTAATTTAATCATTGAAATATGTGTAAATTACTACATTTTGAACCTTTTGTGAACCCATTCTGTTTTGTAATTTGAAGTACATCATATAGCTCGGAGTTGGAGTCGTGTACATTGACGAGAAACATGGTGTTGGTACCGGTAAACAGCCATCAACAACACATCAGTACAGGGGTGTGGCAGAACTTGGTGAGTTCTGCTTCAGTTTCTATCATCTTATACTTAATTCCAATTAAGTTTACATGTTGTTTAAAGGGCCTAGTGAGATGAGAGGCCCACGGCGTGCTGTTCTTTCACATTTTGATGTTTTCACTATGTAGTAGCTACACCCTGGGTGTGGCAGAACTCGGTGAGTTCTGCTTCGTTTCTTATCATCTTATACTTGATTCTAATATATTTACATGTAATTTAAAGGGGCTAGTGAGACAAGAGGCCTACAATGTGCCGTTCTTTCACCTTTTGATGTTCTCACTATGTAGTGGCTACAACCTAGGTGTGGCACAAGTCGGTGAGTTCTGCTTCGTTTCTTATCATCTTATACTCCATTTCAATCTATATATATGTTGTTTGATGCCCCCATGAGATGAAAGGCTTAGGTTAAATTATTCTATCACATTCCAAGGTTTTTTATTCCACATGGGGCCTTCTGGAGCTTACCCATTATTTTTTCCATGCCTATTTGCATTATAGATAAATTTGATGAGAATGTGTGCCAAAAGCCGCAGCTTGGGCCAAGCTGTGAGTGGCGGCTTTTGGGCCAAGCTGGGCTGGAACATCACTAGCTACACTACTGATATATTACTTGTTGTACTGATTAATTAGACCAACTTTCAAGGTTTCTGGTTTCCTGGTTTCTGGAAACCCAAAAACCATTGAAAACCAGTAAAAACCCAGAATTTGATTTGCCATTTTGCTGATGGGGCCATTTTCAGCTCATTTTTTATTTCATTTTTAATCTCATTTTTGAAAAATGGACTTGGGAATGAGATGAAAATGAACCTAAAAATGATCATTTTTGAAAAATCAAACCCTTCCCTCACTTTTACAAAAATGATCATTTTCACTTTCATTTTCACTTTTTATTTTTGTTGTTCTTTCAAACTCCGCTCCAATGCCTAATCCTTTGCAGTGACCACCATCAACGATGATGCCCCCTTCCTCACACCTCTACCACCACAACCACAACTCCATCACTACCTGCCATCACCACTCCCATGCCCACTCCCACATTGACTAATGCCACTAACCACTGCAAACCAATCACATTGGGCACAAACAATGACAGATGTTGTTTGGGCCCTAGGTAATTTTTTTTCAAGTTCTTTTCTTTTCTTTTCAACCAACTAATGTTTCTATTTGCTTTATCTGGGTTTTATCTATGTTATTTACTATGAGACGGTGCCAAGATGGCACACCCACACCTATGCCACTGCTATGAGCACCTTGTGGGGTGGATAATGGATCAGGACAACACTAAAAATGGATGACAGGGCAGGGACAGGGGTGGATGGCAAGGCAAAGATGATGGCAGTGACCAGCACCTCACTGCTGTGAGCAGCTGCTTGTGGGGTGGGAATGAGTAATTGGCATGGTGAAGGTGAGGAGGGTGCAACAACAAAAAGAAGGGGAGCCACAATGACAAAAACAATGGGACAGGATGACACCAACAATGAGGGGACAGATGACAACAGCAACAACAACAATGGGGACCAGGGGATGAAGAGCAATGATGAAGAAGATGATGACAAGGACATCCACCACAAGACAATGACAGAAATGGGGGCAGGGATGGTCAACGACATGGGCCATGGCATGACAAAAACAGTGGTGGCAGTGGTGCATGATGAGGATGGGACAAGAACAGAAGGTGCAGGTGACAGATACAGTGCCATATGATCAGGAACACAAAAAGGGCCCAAAAGATGTCAACAATGTTTCTTGGGCTGTAGGCAAGTTTTTTGACAATGATGATGACGACTACCCCAGCTTAGTGGAGAACAGGGAGGGGCTAGTGTTTAAGGGTCCAGTTCAGTCCAGTCTTTTACCTTTTCCCCCCCAAGACTGAAGACTGGACTGCTGGTTCAGTCCAGTTCAGTCCATGCCAAAAGACTGGTCTTTTGTGGTTTTTTGGCATGGACTGTACTGGACCACACTACTTTTTGAATGGTGAAGTCTGGACTGCAGTTAGGTTCAGTCCACAGTATGGTCTTTTTGCAGTCTTATGGACTGAACTCTTTAACACTAGGAGGGGCACTGGGAGACCCATGAAACCGGACACCCATCAGGTAAGCACCAACCAACCCTCTCTCAGTGCCATGTCACTGATACATGATGCCCACCCCCAATTCGAAACATTGACACAGCACCCACTCCCAGCCCAATAAAAAACTGCTGTAGGGTGGATCATGGATGGAACAACAATGACACCCCTCCACAGCTGCCAGAACAATGGGGGACACCACAACCAGCAACAATAGCGACAGACAACTGTTATGATCTGTAACTACCCCCCTCATTGTCATGCATTTTCCTATGCTCCCCATGACATCTGTCACACCTGTGACTATCCCCTACACCCCATAGAACCCTCTTGCCAATTTACAAGTCGTTCCAGCTAGTGCTTTGCTTTCTACACACTGCTATGCTCATGCAAGCACTTTGTTATGAACCGAAATACGTGACATGAGGACGAGCGGGACGGAGTGTGAGCACTGCGCATGTGAGTGTGCAATAGCAACGGCAGTGCGCAACGGTCTACAGTCAGCGGTCGGACTCGGCTTCAGCTACACAAGTTTGGTGAGCTGCGCCTCCCTGCGCTACTAGCATGTCTGTTATTTCAGATAAGGAGTTTGTTGTGCGGACTAAGGGAGCTGAGAGCGAGAGCGTGGAATCATTGTTGATTATTAGACTAAGGTTCTACACGTGCATAGTGAAGTACTTATACATCTAACTAATGGAAGCAGCGTGTTCCTAAGCTACAAGACCATGTGGAGCCTAAGGCTAAGAATACGGGATAGGGGTGAAGTTTCATACAATTGGAAATGATAATACTAAGTATAGTTCGGCATACGGAAAGATGGGACACCAGCGAGAATTGCATATACAAGACAGAGATCGAATCTTGGAGATAGCTGTTAGGGCGGAATGAGCATGGAACAAGCGTGAGGCATCCACGGGGCTGGTGGGATCTCAAGAGTCAAGCACGCTTGCGTGTGTTGCGCGTGCGCAGACAGATGCAGACGAGTGCGCGCGGGTGTACATGAGTGCGGAACGAGAAGGGACAGGAATGGGAACAGGAATTGAAAGTAGGTGAAGGACAGGGGTGTCGGCGAGGGGTGTGTGAGCGATCATAACAGTATCCCCTCTTTAAGGGCCGACTCCCTAGGTGGCCTAAGCATCAGGAATATGACCACCGCGGTAGTCAGAGGTGGTGAGGTTTTTGACAGGGCCAGGTTTGTCAGGATTAAGCGTGTGAAAATCTGCGATAGCATCGGACGCATTAACATCGTCGGCGCTAAACCACTCGAGACCTTCGCCGGTCTCCTCATAACCCTTCCACTCTATGAGGTAGCGGAGCAGCATGCGATAGCGGCGCACAATAGCGGAATCACGAATGGCGGTGATCTTGCAGTGCTCCTCGCCGTCGATGGTTTCAGGTGGAGGCAGAGATTGGAAACGGCCGGGAATGGTGTTTGGAGTAGCAGGTTCAAGCATGGCAATGTGGAAAATGGGATGAACAAGACGCATGTTGGTCGGAAGACGGAGTGTATAGGAATGGGTACCGGGCTGAGCTATAACTTCGAAGGGGCCAGACATTTTGTCAGAGAGTTTCTTGGAGGGGCGCGTGACGCGGAAGTAGTTGGCGTGGACAAAAGCAGTCGAACCGATAGGGAGTTCAGGTGCCACCATGCAATGCGCATCGGCGTAGCGATGCTGATATTCCTGTGCATTGATGATACTCTTCTGCAATGATTTGTGAAGAGTGTTGAGATCCAAGGCAAACTCGCGCATGTGTGCAGAAGCGAACTCACGCTCGGGGTGAACCGTGATGTTTGGGTGGTAGCCCTTGTTGGCGAAGAAAGGCGTGACGCCCGTAGTCGCGCTTGGAGTGTTGTTGTATGTGAACTCAGCGAGGGGTAAAAGGTGAGCCCAATCTGACTGGCGATAGTTGCAGTACATGCAGATGTATTGTTCAAGAGTTTGATTCGTGCGCTTGGTCTGGCCATCGGCTTGAGGATGATAGCCTGACGTGAAGTGGAGACACATGTTGAGAGCATCGCCGAGAGCACACGTGAACCACAAAATAAATTCAGAGCCGCGATTGGATGTGTTATGGTTGGGAACTCCATGTTTGGAATAGATGTGCATGATGAACAAGAGAGCGAGGTCTTCCGAGTTGATGGTGTCAACTGTAGGTACAAAGATGCCTTGCTTAGACAGGCGGTCAACAATGATGAGGACCACAGTGTAGCCGCAAGAGGGCAGAAGTTGCTCGATGAAGTCCATAGATATAGAGTCCCAGGGGCGAGGCAGAGCAGGAAGCGGTTTAAGTGTAACGGTATATACAGTTGTTTGGCTATTGCTACGTAAGCAATAGCCAAACTAGG
>QMFE01008212.1:0-20469 GCA_003314665.1 Tricholoma sp. MG77 | reverse complement strand
GAGTATCAACTTCATATAATCTGGGTTGTGAGCTAAGAATTAGATATGCATGTTTGGAATTCCTACATTTATTATCCTCTTTGTAATACCTCCAGATAACACTGACCACTCACTATCACCATGACTATCACTCATATTATCCTGATCATTATTTACTCACTGTCTACATTTCTTTTTCCAACTAATACAAAACACTCCAGTTACAACTTCTTGTTTATTCTATTCCATTGATTGTTCTGAAACTCTTTACAATGGAAAACCTACTTCTCCCCTCAATTTTATTGTGTGGAGATTGCATGGGCCAAATTGTAAGGGGACAACCAATTATGGAACTCCATCAGACCCCTGACAGACCCCCAACACACATCATACCACCAACAACCCTGACACTACCATGATACACCAGAAGTGAGGTATCAACAAACTGGAGAAGCTCATTGGACTCCTGACTGATTCCTGACTGAAGTCCGACTGACCCGCCACTGACATGGACAGCATGTAGGAACAGAGTAGGTGGAGGCATGTGGCGATGATGTGGAGACATGTAGCATGAGCATTCATCTATAAAGGACTTATCCCTTGCAGAGGAAACCTCAGATAATTCTCTTTGGTTTTCCCTTGCAAGGTCCATTGGACTCCATACCGACGCCATAAGGTTGCCCTTACACAAATGATAATCTATAGAATTATTATATTTCATATCTATATAAGTTAAACCCAAGATAGAAAGAGTAGACAAAATTGGAGCAATGCAGGACATATTGGAGTAAGTTGAAGGGGAACCTGTGATAAAGAGAATAAATGAAAGGAGAAGAGTTGGGGTGCAATGTGACTATACAGAGGTCAGTTTCAAACTAAGCTTAAAAAACAGTACAACTCAAAAGAATGAGGTCCCTTGGATGGTGAAGATCCAGAAAGGCAAAATCAACCCATGGGATCTGATTGTCTGGTAACTTCCAGCCAGCCCTTTTTTGAAGATGCTGGTCTTTCAAAAGAAGAAATCCTCATGTGTATGTTGATCTATCTTGGCAGCATGGCTGCTCTGTCCACCAACCAAATTCAGCTCTAGTCTCTAGTCCCAATGATATCTATGTGGAGGCCCTGTTCAGACTCAGCTTGAAAAACTGGTCAAAATGATGTATAACATCACTGTTCTATATATGGTAGGTCACATGACTATGTGGATGCTCATTTTCATGCTCGGCTTGAAAAACTGGTCAGAATGATGTATAACATCACTATGTTCCATATATGGTAGGTCACATGACTATGTGAATGCCATTTTCATACTCAGCTTGAAAAACCGGTCAGAATGATGTATAACATCACTATATTCCATGACATCATATATTCCCCCAGGACTACCGGGATTCCCCCGGGACTACAGGGATTCCTCCAGGACTCTGTGGGGGAGTGTAAAATTCAGTGAAGTGCACACGGGTTGCAGCAGGAGATGAACTTTAATGAGAACAGGAATAAAGTGTTTGATGTCAGTTTTTGATTTTTGATTAACCAGTGAGTTACATGGAACTTAGCTACATTGTATTTAAGCTATGTAGGAAGAGCAGCACTCCATGTGTGGAGTGGTGTAGCTTGGACACTGTGAAACCAGCAGGGTATGAATTTCAGCCATTTAAATGCTGAAATGTGAATTTCCTAAGATAAATGGCTCAATTAATGGTGGATGAATTTGGGATGAATTTTCATCCCATACATTCCAGCCATCCAAGGGATGGAGTTCATATGTGTTACCCTACAAAAATTTCTTAACCTAATGGGATGAATTTTCATTTTACAAGGGGATGAAATACAGGGGATGATTTTAATCCAAGATGAGGGCATGAAATTTCAACCATCTAACATATGAATTTTTATCAAGTTTTTCAACAATCTATGGGATAATATTTCCTGCCTCAAAGGTGTGGATTACAGGGATGTGTTTTTCAGCCTGAGATAGAATGGAAATTTCATACCATTATGAGGTGTTTTTAGTAGATAAATTTCTTCCATTAAGGACTGAATTGACTGTTTATATTTCATGCCTTAAAAAATGTTTTTTGCAGGGAATCTCTCAGATAATATTTCATACCACAACAGGCTGAATTTCATCTTGTTGGCATCTATGCATTGCAATTGTACAAGACTGAAGTCACTCCAACCTGCCCTCATGTAACCAGTCACATGGTAATATGTATGGATCCCATCCATTTAAGTATTAAAAAGGAGATTTCCTTCCACTGGCAGGTATGTTTTTTTTTCAGTCAGAATGAGAGGATAAATTGCACACTTCAGGATTACAAATTTTAAGAGTTTTTTTCATCCCAAGAAAGGGGAATTTTCACCTGTGTTGTAACTGTTTACTCATAAGTCATTTCAGCCCACCCTCAACACATCACATGATGAATGTTGAACATCAACAATGATCACATCACATCAACATCCACCACAACGACACACACCTCCATCCCTCTCCCTCTCACCTCACCACCACCTTCTCCACTCTGTCAACCACCACCAAGAACCGCTAGTCACTGCCTCTGGATGCAACGTGGGCCCAAATGACAGTTGTGTCATTTGGGCCCTAGGTAAGCCTTTTTTAAGGTTCCTTCCTTCCTTTTCAACTAACTAATGCTCTATTTTGTCCTTTTTTAGGGTTTAACTATATTACAACAATGAGACAACAAAGATGCAACACACCACCCACCCCCAGCCACTGCTCATGGGGTGGATTGTGGGTGAAATATGATGGCAGCGGTTGTTATGTCCCATGCAACCACGCTCCATAACCCCTACCCGATTCCAAATAATCATGCAACTATCATTCCATAGGTGCTACACCTTCACACACCCATGCGCACTCGAGTGCAACCCACACATGTACATCCACACACGGAACGCACGCTCGCCTGTCATTGACCGTGTGTGCTCTTGCTCTTGCACCTTTGCGCTCGTCTCGGTCATCAATACTACCTCGTTCCCATGCCATTGCAAGCCCATGTGGTATTACCCCCTCACCAAACGATCTGCGCATCCCAATATGTTCTCGCATTTGTCCTCTTACTTGTTCAGTACCATCTCACTCATGCTTTTATTATCCACCCTCCTATTCGCTCGTCGTTATCTTTTATTTTAAGTATGGTTATCCGAGCTATGCCGCTCCGCACATGGTGTGCCGCTCTTCCTACGTAGCTTAAATACAATGTAGCTAAGTTCCTTGTAACTCACTTGTTAATCAAAAGTTGAACCAACATTGAACACTTCCTTCCCGTTTCTCGTTAAGTTCATCTCTTGCCGCAACCTGCGCGTGCTTCACTTGCATGTCTGCGTGCTCACGCCGCTCTCATGTGTGTGTGCATGACTGCCACAGTCCTCGCTCCGAAGTTACGGTCCACCCAGATACCGAACAAGAGGCGCAACCCTATTGGGAAAGTGGTTGAAGCCAAGACCATGTGTTTAGCATAGCTCCGCGTCCGCCCAACATCAGCTAAGTCCCCAGTGCAAGTTCCCACGCTGTTCCCCAGTACTGCTGAGCTGTATCCAATCTTTCCTACAACCTCGTCCTTCCTTGCCCATTCATGGTTCGTAACAGCGGTGTGATGGAATGACGATGGGAGACGATGGGGAGACCAAACGAAAATGAGGCCCAAGAGATGTCAACAACGTCTCTTGGGCCACAGGTAAGTTTTTTTTTCTTTCTCGTTCATTTTCATTTACAAAAAACTATATTAGCTACTTATATTCTAATGACAACAGGACAGCAGAGGGCCAATGAAAGGGAAAGCTGACAACCAGCACCCACCACCACCGTTGTGAGCCTCTGCTTGCAAGGTGGATTGTGGGTGCTCAACAACGAACCAACAATGACGTGAGGGGGGGACGACAACGACGGCAGGACGATGACACAGGACACCAAGAGCAACAGGAGGGGCACGACAGACAACAACGAGGACAGGGAGACGACAAAGTGGAGGATGAGGGGACGACAAGGGAGAGGGAGGGGGGAGGAGGCAACAACACCTGCCCCACACCTACAAGTATCTGCTCATAGGGTGGTGCAGGGAAGGGGAATGATGGGGAGACCACAGCAAGGGGGCGACCACACAACCAGGAACAATGACAACCTCAACCAGGTGAGGGGAGAGGAGAAGGGGAGGAGACGACAACACACCACCCCCCCACCCCCCCAGCCTCACGAGCAACTGCTCGTGGGGTGGATAGTGGGTGGAACGACAAGGAGGACAATGGGGGACAAGGGGATGACAAACACAATGGGAACAGGACTGCAACACCACCACCAAAACAGCACCCCCAACCACCGCTGCGAGTGACTGCTCGTGGGGTGGAAATGGGGAGCAGCAGGGGCAGGAACAACGAGTGAGGACCACCACCACCATGTCACCCCCTCCTGCTGCCATGAGCGACTGGGATGGTACGCTGCTGTGAGCAACTGCTCGCAGGGCAGATGAGGGGTGTGAGGATGGTGCAGGCACTGACAACAACAACAGTGACAACGACACCAAGGACAATGACAACAGGACAATGGGACAGGGACAACAACAACAATGGAGACAATGATGGGGATGGGGATGGGGACATGATGAGACAACAGGCCGAGGGGGATGCAATGATGGGCCAACAGGGGGCAGGGTATTTTATTTGCTTCTTTCAAGTAGATTTTGTATTTTAGTGGTTTGAAAAACTCCCTCCAGGTGTTTGATAACATGGTGAAAAGTATTCTATAAATGGATGAAAATTTATCTGAAAATGTTCTGAAAAAGTCCTCTGAAAGTTGATGAAATTCATCCCATGAGACCTACCATACAGTGGTATCAAATTCCACCCTTGACAAGATGGAAGTCAACCCTAGGGGATGAAATCAGGGGTATGAGATGGGACAAAAATCATGTGAAATTCATCCATTTATTCATCCCTTACAAGTTGGGAAAGCCTCCTTTTTCACAACCTTAAGAGTGATCTTTTCTTCTAATTAATGAAATTTATTCCATTGTGGTAGTCATAAGAGTGTGAAAATTCTACCCTAAGGAGGGTTTTTTCCCCCAATTTCCCTTACTTAAGTGGCTGAAAGAATCGTGGGTTTCCATACCGTGAGCCGGGTTTCACAGTGATATATACTGGACACACAACTACAAATAATGGAAAGGCATCACTTTGTTTCCCATTTACTGAACTTTCAACTGAACTTTTATCTAGTATGATATTGAGCGGGGCCCCTCAGGCTACTGGCAATACTTATACCAGGATAGGAATCCTGCTGGTGACAACAGACAGCCTCAAACAAGTGTATTCTGCCAGGTGGTGTTAGGTTGGCATGCCAGTGCCAGTGATACCATGCTGATGGACTCTCACAGTGGTCGCCTGAGGAACTCGCCAAAGTAACTGCAAATTCGTCGTTGGAAATCTGATGTGGGAACTATCTCCCATACAATAACTTTTCAATGCCTATACTCGTGTCTCACTGGCTTAAACTCTCACACATGTTGGGAAATGATGGAACTTTTATGTTGGTTCTGATATCGATTACACGGAACTTGAAGTCGCGTCTCTAGAGCAAGACCGGAGAAAGTCGTTTGATACATGAACGGCTCTGAGGCAGCATGTATTTCCTCTCTATTAAAGGACTTTCACGCATTTTTCAAAGTTAACAAACAATGTCTCTCTTTTTCTCTGCATGGTTGCTAGTACTAGTCATTCTTTCAATTTGCCAGGCAGGTCTGGCAGCTTCTCGCACGTCTCCACCCTCTGATGCCATCGTCGTGCGTGCTGGATCAACAACATCGGGGGAATTCAAAACCGTCACGGCCGCCGTGAATTCGCTGCCTAATGACAACTCATCCCGCTCCATTTTCATCTATCCTGGGACGTATAACGAACAAGTCTACGTTACTCGAAGTGGGCCGCTTACAGCATGCTGTTATCACTGTGTCATTCATATTGTTCTCACTGATTTATGAAGATTTATGGATATACGACGGATACAATGAGTTACTCTGCGAATCAAGTGACAATTCAAGCAGGATTGTCTGCCGCTCAGACAGAATCCAATGATGATGCATCCGGCACACTCCGCGTGAGCAAAGACAACTTTCGCATGTACAACGTCAATGTGAAGAATACATTCGGGAGAGGGTCGCAAGCTATCGCCGTCAGCCAGTACGGTAGTCGCGTCGGGTTTAACGCTTGCGGATTCTATGGATACCAAGATACCTTACTGGCCAATCAAGGGACTCAAGTATATCTTAAAGGCTATATTCAAGTAAGAAAAAACACGTATTTACAATTCCCTAGATTTCGTTAACTTGTGCACAGGGTGCTACCGATTTCATATTTGGTCAACGTGGCCAAGCTTACTTCGGGGATAATACGATTGGCGTGTCGGGTGGTGGATGTATAACGGCAAGCGGGCGTAGCTCTGATGACGGGAGTAGTTGTAGGTTTCTTTGCGTGTCAAAGCGTGTTGCAATTAGCTTGATTTCTGTTCTAGATGTCTTCGAAAACACCAAAATCCTTCTTGCCTCCGGAGGGTCAAAGGCAGCCAGCAAGAGGATCTATCTTGGCAGACCCTGGCAAGGTTGATTTCTCGTTTTGTCTCTCGCATTATATTGACACATTTAACAGCGTATGCAAAGTATTCGGTGTCTTCATTCTGATTGTCCTCCACCGTGCTAAAGTTTCCATGATACATAGGGTTATTTTCAAGAACACCATCGTTAATGCCCCACTGAATAATGCAGTCTGGTCGGTCTGGGCTTTCGGTGACGAGCGCATCGGCAATGCATTATTTGCTGAGTACAATAGCACGGGGAGTGGAGTGCATGGAGCAAGGAGACCAAGCTTCGCCACAGTTCTAAACCATAGTCGAGCTTCAAGCTATAACATCTCCAGTGCTGTGGGAAGTGATTATACTAGTTGGGTGGACTCGACTTACCTTATGTAGTAGATTCGTGGCTTCGAGACGCATCACGTTGATCGTGTGGCCCAAGTACCAGTCCTCAAAGGCCCACCATAAACCTTCTTCAAATGCTTGAGAGAGCCGATAAACCAGTAGCGTAGAAAACTGCAGCCGCAAGCCGCCTCGAGGACAAATGGGCGCAGACTCTGAGGCGCGTGATCCTGATGTCCTAATGCCTGGATGGGTCCGAGTCTTCCGGGAGTGCCGTGAATCGTCCCGCCGGCCGTTCTCGAGAAGCGATTGTTCATTTTCAAGGAACAAGCGAATATCTTTGGGAGTTTAAGGGGGTTTAGTGGTGGAGGTGGCAATGTCCCAGGATATGATAGATCGTGCATGGGGAAAGTGATCGCCGAGAGAATTCAGGAGGGCAATACAACAAAGTAAGTCTGGTTTGATGTCCCGCATAGTGGACGCACGGTCGGTAAGGGCGCAAATCTTATCACAGGCCTCGGGGAGAGGAGTATCGGTCGTGCACTGGATGGAGAGTGCCTGCTGCAATAGTTGGACCTGTCTAACCGAGCCCTCAGACTGGTGACACTTGCAAAACATCTCCCAATTGGCGACGGTGCTTGTGTTCATGTCGATGAAAGGGTGCTCCGAGGACGCGATGCTGGAAGCAATAAATGCATATGTGAGGCGAGAATTGGTGTTCCAGTTGGTCACGGCACGGGTTTCTGAGTCAGGAGGTTTGGCAATATGTAGTGCCAGCAACATAGTCGTAACAAGACTGTTCAGTGATAGAGCAATAGTAATCTCCTCGCACCATTCTTTGTAGTTGGACTTTAGCTTATCCAGTTTCTCACCTGAGTATTGGACTGAGAGTTTGATCAAAGAGATCAAAGGGATGGTAGATTCGGCGGTCATAATGTTGAAGAAAAAGTTCAAGACAAGGGATTGCAGAAGAATTTGGAAGGAAGACAAAGCCCATTGGGGGCTGATTGCACAAAGGACAAGTTTTGATCCAACACAGTGTTAAACAGTAAAGATGACCAGACTGGGGATTGAACATTAGAATCAAAGTGATCCGAAGAAAATCAAAGTGTGTCAAAATAGTTTTCTGATTGTTTTCCATCGAATTCATGCTTACAATTTGAAAGCCCTGTAAATGGGCATGCATGTGACGAGGCATCGATGCGTCTGCACATTCGCCTTGTCATTTGTGACTTTGAATGTCCATTAATTGAATAATCGAGCTGTTACATGTATACTCAACATTGTCGCCAGCACCTTCAAGTTGAGCGTGGTCGTTCAACGCCCTAACAGTGCATCTATTAATTATAAAAAACATTCCCTCAGACATTCGGATGAAAGCTTGGAATGTGCATTATCGTTACAATACGAATATGAAATCCTCATTTTGCGAATCCGTTAGATCGTTGAATGACTGGTCATTTCGAGCGTGCCCCGTCTTCTCATCACCATTCTTTTCGAGAGATGTGTCGATGATTGTACCACGTTTCCCAAGCCGTTCACGGAGAGCAGCGTATTGACGGTTGCGATAAGCCAGGTAAGTGGCTGTTGCCCTGAATTCAAGTGAGACTACCTCCAAAGACATTATCAACGCCAGCTTACAAGGTCACAACGGAGAGAAGAACCCAAGAAACCAAGCTATAAGCATTTTATAAGTAAGTGAAAGAAAGAAACTTGAAATGTATGCACTTGGCGACGAGCCCTGTGTGATAAAACGGTTTATATGCGGTCTTGTATAACAGGGGTCCAACAATCTGCAACCAGGATTAGCCGATGGAAGATGCTGGTCGTTGGAAAGCCTACATTTCCAGAGCACTGAGCGATGAAGACAACCCCGGTCGTGCATACTTTCTTGGTGTGGCCAGCTGTATTTTGCGCACTCCAAGTATACAGCATGGGCTCTGTGGCGTGGTAAGTACACGATCCTAGAAATTATTGAATGAGGAGGCTCACGGAGGGCAGAGTACACAGATAACTAGATATTGGAACAAGCGCAAAATTAAGGGGTGTAACATGGATAACGAATGAAACGTACTACGTAATAACATCCCAAAAGTTTGTTTTTATTCGTGGGACCTCGGGGCAGCACCAGGAGAGCGGCGGCACCAGCAATCGGCGGCAGACAAAGAGCAAATAGGACCGGCCACTTCAGTTTGATCTTTGTGGAAACAAAGGCTGATAAGAGGGTGATGATGACGGTGCAAGCGGAGAATGGGATATTGAAAAGAATAGTATTAAACTGATTAAACCCGAAACCCTCTAGATATTATGTGAGTTGATGAAAACTTCAGAGGAAAGCAGGAACTCAACGAATGATGAGAGGTCCGAACGCGCTGATGCCCCCACTTGGAAGACTGGACAGAACAATTAATCAACGACGAATGTCTGGCAATAGATTGTGAACATACGCGCAGAGGAAAAGTAACGAAAACCATAGATAAGTTTTGGGATCCATAGCAGTATCCCATACTTGTTCCCATTTCCAGATCTTATTTTCAGTACCCTGAAAGAAAGTGTAAAAGCAGCGCGAAGAAATGGACAGACGATATACTTGATTATTCGCCCGAAGACGCTCGAAGGCTATGATTTTCTCATCTTGGGTCAAAAACTTTGCGGTAGCGGGCGAATCTGGGAGCACAAAGCTGGATATACCTATCAGAATTCCAGAGGCCAGAATACATATAAATAGCTTACAGAACAACCGGAGAGAAGGCAATAGTCACGGCACCAATGAAAAGGAAGATTATCTAGGAGATAGGGTATGGAGATGACTGAAAGGACGACACGTAGCCTGGAAGAACCGACCTGGTACGATCGCAAAGATCCATGAATATGACCCAGAAAGTAGGTCAGGAGGGACCCAACCTACATTATCTGAAAGTTACGATCCGTACCCAACAAAGCGAAAAAATTTCACCATCCCAGTAAGTCCATTCGCCGCGTACCAAAAGGATAATCGCATAGTTTGTTCCCTACGACGCCACCACTACAAATGCATTCAACGAAAGTTTGAGTCTCATGGATAGGTTGACTAACCATCTGAGTAATCGTGATAAATGCCGGAGCTTTTGGAGAAATTTGAGCCGTCTTAACCTACAGCACTAACTTGAAACTTAAAACACACCAACAGTAGCTTCAAAGATGCCAAGGAAAAATCGTGTTGCGAGCAGTCCCTTGAAATCTTTCGCTGCAGCAGTGCAAGACACAATCACCCCCCACATGAAGACGTGGACAAATACTAAAGGATATCGGTAAGTGTGTTGCATAGTGTATATTTGAAGTACTCACATGTCTTTGCAATTGGTAATTTTACAAGCATGGCAGACGATACAGGCTGCCAAACCAGCTCTGCCAGGTACAAAATACTGGTAAGCCAGCTGTATTGTGGGCCAACGAGATCTTGATATACAAACCGTGAGTATGATCAGCGGTTGCGAAACAACGGGGTCATCAATACGTACGAGCCTGTTCAACGAGACCGAAGACCGACGTGTAAGAGATAGAAGACCTGTTCAAACGATCAACGTTGAACAAACTTGGATGGTCTAGCAAAGGTAGGACCGACACACTTGTCGAGTTGTTGTAGGAAGTAAACAAGAAGAATCACAGGCAGTATCCGTAGGTCAATCTTGTGTAAGACCCTCGCATCCTCCTCAGGCGTAATGTGCCGATTGATCGTAGCTTCGTCAAGCACGGTAAGGGCAGCGTCTCCAAACTTCAAGTCTTGAATCTCATCCTTGAGAGGCGGGGAGATCATGCTCTCAACACGCTTGTTAGTCTCTTTGTAACTAGATGTTGGAGAAGGGGCAGACGTCATGACGAAAGGCCTGAAAATGAACGTACATTGTGAGGCAGTTAAATAATTGTTCGAATTACGTACTTACTAGTTACGTCCATGACGCATGACATAGGTTATAAAGAGGAAGAGGGAAGAACGCTGTAATAAATACATGGCCCCTTGAGGTTAGCTTGTTAGCTAGCATTAGTCTCTTAGCTTAGAAGCGTGCCCTGTAACAAAGATTGAAGCGGTCCACATGGTCGTGGAAGCAGAAGCAGTAGAATGCCGATGTGCAGGACAGAGGGCATGGGGATGTGTAACTAGTCCTAGTTACCAGGGTTGGTGAAGAACATGATGGGACAATGTAGAGAGCAAAACGTCCATAAGCATGGGTATTGACATCAGAACAAGTCGGGACTAGCGGGATCGAGCTTCGATCATGGTCCCGTACCTGACCAGTTCCTAATCAACAATCAATGTACCTTTTACACATCGGGAGCAACAGTGACCAGCGGGGCGCCTTTTGGAAACTGGCGCATTTTGTTGAAAGGCTGGAACTTGACAGCTTTTTTCAACGCTCACAACTTTCATCATTCTGAACCGAAGCTGATCGGTGAACGAGTGGCTTTCCTTGGGACTAATCGGTGTTCGTCCGTGGCATCGCGCTTCGCCCCTCATGTACTTACCATCGTTGTTATGTTATAACATATATGAACCAGTTCGAGCGGTACAGAAATGCAAGCAGGAATCACGCTTGTTGGTATCCACGAACAGTGCCATAGTATGAATCAGGCATACATGTGAAAAAGTGGACCCATATAGTCAGAGAACTTGCGGCATAATGTATCCTGAAACCGACGGAAGATGGCCCAAGCAATAGCACTCGGTGGGAACACCTTGCCTGAAACCAGGAATGTAGAGACCGTGAGGGTCTTCAGCACAGATGACGGGGAAACCGCCAAGATGAGAGGTCGATCTCAAGGATGCTGTCAGCGGCGAGCCGTATACGTTGTGGAAAGGGAACCAAAAAGGTGACGGCCAGATGTGACGATTACTCGCTATTGCATGTACTGCTTGGCTCTCTGCCCGACCCACAGACGTGTACGAAGGTTGTGGGACGTATGCCGGAGAAGTAAGCAGCGCAGGTAATCTGCAGGGAGGAGGTAGTGTATGCAACGAATGTGCCATATTGGATTTAACAGGGCACTGGCGGGGGTTCCCAATTATTTGCATATGAAACGGGCACAGGGGAAGGTGAGCAGGAGAGATGCCTCCCAAAGTATAGGGCTTGCCTTGCGGATGTCCCACTGGGCTTCCACATATAGGGCAGGGGGGCATGATCTCGTTCTCGAGTTCCTTGCTCCGCACCTCGCTTTCGATACTTTCCTTGTCCATCCATTCCTCGAATGGGTCGTATGGCGAAAGAGGAGTGTGGACGGAAGGGCTAGGTCCCGTGGCATCGGGGGATGGATGGGCAGCCTTCGGTAGATGCAGAAAGGGATTGTTGGATTTGGAGCGAGGATCACCGCCTGTGGGTGAGGCAGAGGCAGGAAGGCTATTGAAGTGCGTAAGATGCATTGGATTCGGAAGTGGGAATGGCGGGGCTTGGACGCGTTGCGAAAACGTGCTTTCCATCCCATGAAGAAACGATTCTGGTTGACCCTTGTACACATTAACGGATAGAGAGTGATCATGGACAGGGTTGGCTGGCTTCGTACTAGCCGGGACGTCATCGGTGTTTAGTAGATTGAGAGGTCGATGCCAATCCTCGCGTCTCAGTGCTAAGAGGTGACGATCATTATACTAGTAACCAGAGACTAGAGTGACTCGACAAACCTTGATACTGATCCTCACCCATGCGAACACTGATGCTTGTCGAGTTATTATTTTCGCGATAGCGGGCGGAGGAGTCGTTATTGGAGGCAATTGTGTTCAGATTGGTGGCATTGTGCGAGTTTCGGTGATAAATATTGTTGATATGGGGATTGTAGATGTTCAATTTAGTGGCGCCGAAAATAAGCCCAGGAGACGACATCAGGAAGGCAGCAAAGTCGAATGACTCGATCCTGAAAAGGACGGATGCGTACTGAGTGGGTGGTTATGGTGGGACATCACGACTATTGTCGAAAGTGATTTTTAAACGACACAGAATGAACGCTCCCGATAGAAAGAGAGCTACAGCCTGTCCGTTAAACTTCATCACGGATTAAGCTTAAGCTTTATACTATTACCTGCAAGCCACACAACGAGTAATCACACGTGTTAAACAGATTTTGGGCGGAGTTTTTAATCTAACACAGATATCTGCGACGGTTGATTATCGACTCTGGGAACGATGGCCAGTAAAGCGGTGTTTAGTGTGCGAGGATGGATGTTGCTCACAAATGACGAGTTCAACTGCGTCGTGCGTGGAGCGGGGGGGGGTTCGCTGTGGCTTGATCCTTTCCACGTGTTTTCGGTCGTCGTTATCCAGTATTATCAAATCCCGCATGATCGCCGTGTTGGAGAAACGGACACAGAAGAAACCGTCAAGTGTGAACTTGTAGAAGAATGACTGGTGACGATCGCGACGACGTCACCTGGTAAGAGACGGTGCTGAGATGTGCTCCTGGTACAGCAGGTGGACACTCAGCGATCAACCTCTTTAGCCGGTGCGAGGAGTTACCATGGTGCAAGTACAAAATGAGTGTCTCCCATGAACCCGAGCCCTCCTGGGGGGATAGAAGACAGCGCCAAGTTCTTGGATTCTTCTAGAGCATGTTATCAGATCATAGATGTAGGTGTAGATCTTTATACTTACTTGCGTTCACCGACAACGTGGGTGGGCAAACAATACAGCGAGGCGATAACGAAAGAAAAATTGGGTGTTGCCTGCAGACAATAACGTAAATCGGTTAGAACGCGGATAGATACGACAAGGAAATTCATGAACGGCACACACGAGAAAACGGCGTGTTCGAGTTGGTGCGTACACGTGCATATTAGTGGCCTTGAAAGCTTTACAGCGCGCTGATAATATCGCAAATCGGTCTAGAGAGTTTGGCAGAAGACTCGAGTCCAGCCCTGTCTAGCCATCTAAGCCGTATCAAGTTAGGTAAGTATGCAATAGCCTGAGGCGTTAGCGCCCTAGCACGGAAACATGTGTTGAACTTACATGATATCATCCCACACTGTCATTTATTCCCGGACACATTGCTCGGCGGACAAGTTACATAACTTGAAGCTAGGTGGAAGTTTTCGTCTCAGATGAATCCTCGCAACATGAGCATTGCATGATGGAAATGTCAGAACGGTTGGCATTCAAGTTGACAGGAGAGCGGAGTCACAAGTTATATCTTCAGCGGAGCTTCAAAGGATATGTAATCGTGATCATGATCAATAACGAATTTATCAACTTCTACTTTCAAACTTTTACACATATCTCAGCCAAACCATACTTACTAGCGCAAACTCAAGCTCACTCCCAAGACTTCCACAAAGGACCGTGGCTCGGTCTTATTAGTCCATACAAGATCATCAAAACCCATTCGACGCCGTTTGCCAAGCAGAAGTATTATTACAACCATGACAAGGCAGGTTTCGTAGCCCACGAACGGCCGCAAAGATACTCATGTGACAGAATATAGAAACCTCACCACAGGCGTTCAGTTATTTACGAATGCCTGTTACGATTTGAACCCATTGACGATGATTAAGGCACGAACGTAAGTAAATTGTCTATTCTACGTTACTTATCGAACATCTGAATTGATCAAAATAGGACACCTACGCATACTATGAGCATTGTACCGCTCCATTGCCACCCTCATACCAAAGGCCAAGCCCACGAAAACTGGGACACAGTTAGGACGACACTTTTCCCCTGCTCGAGTATTGCACTACCAGCGGACCATGTTTAGGAGGCGAATTTCTTCCTGCTCTGCCAATTAGCAATGGTTGCGTTCCTTGTCAAGTTCCTGTGCGGAGTCATCTATATCGCCACATCTTCGAGTCTCAGCTGCCACCAATTGGCCACCTATCTATCTCCCTGAGTGCGCGGTTCGCACCTCATTCGTGTTTCTCCGGATATTGTCTTCCTTACGACGACCCAGAAGCTGAAGCAGGGGCTGTTACAGCATCCGAAGATGGAGGAGCAGTGATCGCCGATTATTCTTTGCAGCATTGGAATACAGCAACGATGTTGACCGGTGCTACCCAGGCATCCGAGCGCGATACCAAGTAAAATATCAAAATGCCCTTGATCTAGGGTTGAAGTACGTTGTGGTGGCGGATCTACAGGTGCAAGTGAGAGGGATAAGGGTGGCAGGCGGGCGCGTAGGGCGAGCTGCAGAAGGTTCAGCGGCGGAGGGATTTTCTGGTGTGAGTTACAGTTTTGTGAATCAAGTGTTAGCATGTGTGACTGATTTGGTGTGTTGGCGCAGACTAGACTACGAGAGGTTGGTTGAAATCTTGACGTCATATAAACTCGAACCATCGACTTGATCTATTTTTCGTCTCACTAGGAAATAGCCCTGGTGGCATTTCACAACGGTGATATGAAATGTGCATCGTCGAAGGGCCGTATGTGACGAATCGCATTTATTACGCAACGTGACTGAATATCGTTACATATCAAGCTTCAAATCTGACATTTCTCCGCACACAACTCTGAAGAGAGTCGCGGTCATTTAAAGCATTACGCTACGTGTGAACTGCTTGAGTTCTATTGGGACATCGTTATCTAGACGCTCAAAGATCATGATGCCTCATGTACACCACGTTGTCCCATCCACCAGTCTATTGGCTGGCATATATACAACTAGAGAACACTGACACCAAAGCTTGATCTCATGCCCCCTTGTTCTGCTCAATAGATATTACGATTATGTGCGTGTCTTGTGCTTGCGACTTTAGATCCTCATACCATCTAGCTACCGCTTCTCATGAGCTCTGTCCTACAGGATTCATCAGGATGCTTTATCGACCGAGGGTTTATCGGATCATATCGATCATACCTATCCTCCTTCTCTATCGTATGTACCTTTTATTTCATTACTTTATTACGAACCTGAATTGTTACCATGACGTTACAGGGTTTCTAAACCCGCAGACACCAATAGAATCATGGCCCTGCCCAGTGTAGCTTCCGACAGGCCATTTCTTCTGGTGAAACTTACGGGATATCGATTAGTTTCTACCACTGTCTTTATTGCTCTTGCTTCCGGGAAAATGGTGCCGTCGTTGAATGGATCCACGCTGGCATCGGTATGGTTGGAATGGGGATTGGTTGGTTTTGGCGGGTACGTTTTTTATATCCAACTTGAGATCGTCGGTCCGATTTAATAAATACTCTCTAGGTTGTTATTGTTAAGCTTGTCCTTGGACGTCCGCCCGAAAGGGGCTGAATGGTTCTTCCAAAAGGATCTTGCCCCCGACATTTTGCTATGGCCAGCAGGTTTCGTTTTCATTGGTAATTATAAGACAATTTTACAATTGGTTCCTGTATCTGACTTGTAGGCAGTGAGCGGGATCGCCGTTTCTTTAGTTCTTTTTTTTGCCGTCGGGCTGAACCTAGCGGGTCTGGCATGCCTGCTACCCATTTCGCCTGCCACCTACAACTTGTTGATACTACCCATCGTAATCCTCACGGACATTCTGACGGCTGCGTTCCTCGCTGTTGTCTATTATACGGTGCGTAGTCACACTTTGCCTTGGGTACTCACTCTCATTGATTTGTGCAGTTCAAACACCTTGGGCATTTCTTTGAACCAATCTTACGAAGATATAAGCACCGAATGGAACGACACCGTAATTTCCAAGTCTTTGTCACGCTATCGTTCTCTTACGTCTTTTATGTTGCCAGCCATGGCCTACAGCCTCTCATTTCAAATCGGATTTGGGTTAGTGGCGTGTCTTTCTGTGCTGGCGATGGTGGAGGCCTTCTGCATCGATAATAGAGGTACAGGTGCGTCGTATCCCAAAGAATCTTTTCACACTATCTCAAGCTCATCCCGCAGACATCTGCGCTTGGCCATGCAAGCTCATGATCCCTGCGCTGTCAAAGCGAGCCCATGTATCGTGCGGGTTTCCCAAGCCATCAATGTTCATGTCATCGCGAACAACGCACGTCGTCCATCCCATCCAAAGTGACTTTTCCAAGTTGTCCAATAGCGTCGCGGTACAGCCAGGCATGAACCAGTCTTATCTTTTTTTCATCGGATCGAGGGTGATCATCATTGTCGCACTCCTTATATACTTATACAATTACGAGTGAACGCTCGTGTCGATGTAACATTAAAATGTAAACGAAGGTCCTTATTTGTACAGTGCTGATTCATCTCCTGAAGTTCAGCGCGCTGCTTGTTGTACCTCGTCAAGCTTCAAGCCCCAATGAATGCCATAAAGTTCTTGCGTGTTGCGATGGTGATGATCAATACTGGTATCAACCTCACCGTTCGCTCTCCGTACATATACCTTCAAGTTGACCCACACGTAACTCCTTCGCTGCCTTTCGAATTAAAGATTTCAAGAACGCTGGCACATCGAGCATGATAAATCGACGCGTGGCATAAGCAACTTGAAGTCGGAGGAATATGTTAAACGATGGAAAGGTTAAACCATATGCATTGGCCATCCGCCAACTTGATGGGAGGATAGAGGACGTCGTAGTAACATAATATTTGTCTTAAATGCTCACTAGAAGGTAATCGACAGCAGATGTGGTAGAGTGCCAATCCAAAAAAGTGGGCAGAGCGGTGCCGGCCAAGAGTCAAAACATTGTGGTCGAGCCTAAGCTCGCAGTACGTGTACACTGTATCATTTTAGGACCAGGTACAGGCAATACCTCAGGGGTCGATATCATTGTAGCTGAGTTATGTGCAGGAATATTGTGTACGGGCGGCCACTTCTACTATGTTCGGTGACTCCGCAGAAGAACTGGAAGGTGGCTCAGCCTTTCCAAGCTCCAGCCTACAATCCAGATGACTGTTTGAACAAGAGAAGTTCTATCCACTGCTGGTGAGGGGCCTGAGATTTGTATCCCAAGGACCTGTACAAGCCATGCTGAAGGTTCTTCTGATTGGCCGGTGGAGGAGCAAGGTGGGTCATGCGTTCATGACTGCCGTGTAGAGGAATAGAAGGTCGCCAGCGCAGCATGGGTAGTCACCGTTCCCGGACTCCGAGTCTGATGACCAACAGACGATGTCGGAGCGGGACCCGGGGAGTTCCCTATCATACACGAAGAAGCCTTGTAGAGGGTCCAAGAGGAATGTAGAGAAAATGTACCGGTCCATGATATTGGCAAACCATTGGGAGCCAAGTGTTATAGCCACAGCCTGAAAGTTAGGCTTAGAATTTCAGTGGCCTGCCGGAACTTCGAATTCAAGGAAAGTTGCATATAGCTACGCACTGTTATACCATCTGGTTTTAATTAGCACGCCGGTGCATTCGGTCCTAATATCCCGGAACTTGCGCTAGATCACTTTATGAGTGTAGCCGCACCGGCACAACATTAAAACGCTAACCACGGTCGCATGGGCAGACTTCTGTGGGGTCTATAAATGCGGCAGCAAATTTGTCGGGAAATAACGGAGAATGGGAAAAGAAACAAGCGTACTTACTTTGTTTGGTCATCTAGTTATAAGAGAGTCGGTGATCGGGCTAGCATATCGGATCTTAACCGCATCTCTCATTGATCATCACTGATCCGACTCGGAATTCCATAATTTTGCTTCTCTCGGGCTCTCTGGTCATAAAATGCCACGTTCAGTGCCAACTCGAGCTCTCGTTCCTCTTGTCGCTACCGCATACAGACCGACAAACAAAAAAAAGTCCAGGGACATCTTGACGCGAATTCGCCGAAAAAGACGCCAGTAAAAATGAATCCTCCCCCAATTCGCGTCCATCGTCTGTCCAAATGGCCTCCTTGGATATCACACTGGTTGGGTTATCGTGTGGTTCCCCCTGCACCCCCTAAGCAGTATATTGTGTGGTCCTGGTCGTTTTTTGCAGCCTTTTGCGGGATCTCAGTGCTTCAACTGGTCTTCGGCAAGTCCCACTATTTTATCGAGAGAAACGTGCCGTCGATCGTGGCTAGTTATGTGGGTACAATCGTGGTGAATAAGAAACTCGTTATCTTACTTTTACTAGGGCGCGTCTGCAGTTCTCATGTATGGCGAAATCAATTCACCGCTCGCCCAACCACGTGCGGTCTTTGGGGGGCATTTCATTGGCGCGCTAACTGGCATCTGCATCACTAAGCTTTTCCACCTCCTTCCGACAGAAGAGAGGTTTAACCAGCTTCAGTGGCTTGCCGGATCGTTATCAGTAGCCGTTGCCATAGTTTTAATGCAAATGACAGCCACCGTGCATCCACCAGCAGGTAAGTCGTGGTTAGAATGTAACCTGTCCCTAAAACCGCTGACTAAATGTTTCGTGACTTAAGGTGCTTCTGCTCTGTTGGCAGCCGTAAATTTGCAAGTCCGTAGCCTAGGGTGGTACTACCTACCTGTGATCCTCCTCTCATCCACTCTTGCCTTGGCTGTCGCGCTGATCCTGAATAACATTCAACGGCGTTACCCCGTCTTCTGGATACAGCCGGCTGTTGTCATTCCGGCACCAGTTGCTCCCCAACCGGATGCTGATGTAGCCGGGAGTCATGCGGGCTCCGACTCGGAGCAGCAGACAACTAAGGCTTCTGTCGGCGAAAGTATATCCCCAAAGGAAGAAGTTTCTAGCATTGTTTAGAGTGAGTCACCCCGTGTGGTGCGCTATATAGTATACTCTCCTGACATTCAACTTACAGATTAATTTCAGTCTCTTGCATGGTCATTTCTGGTCCCGTGCACAGCCACTGTAATAATTATTCACTATTCTGGCGAAGATATCACGATGGGGCTGTATTTCATCCCCAACAGCGCTAAAGACACGCCCGGTAAGTATCAAAGCTCGGAATTCTTCCCCCCCTCCGTGTACCCTTCGTCAGTGGAATTATGACTGTTTATGACGGTCTCCTGACATTATAACCGCGTGGCAAGTGCAAGCTCGTTAGCCGTATTCGAACTTACAGCAAGTTCGGCCGTGCCGGTTTGATAGTAAGAACAACAGTGTGCCTCAGTTAGCCCTCTTATGCGTGCGACGTAGCTGGCGTGCTTCGAACTTCCACCACATTATTGTTTCTTCCATATGATGCACCTGAGATCTTGAGACACCCGAATGGCGATGATACACACCTGATAGCTTGTTACGAGCTGTTATGTACCAAAGTTGCCACGAAGTTGCTTAGGCCCTCTTCGGTGCCCCAGTTAGTGCTGGCTCTGCCAGGTTAGATTTCCAAATAAGGACGAAACCTGGTTAAGGGTTTAACCTGACCAAGGCAGTTAGGTTACGAAAAAATGTCACACAAGATGTAACATGTTGATATCAGTCTGTTATCAGTCATTATCTTTCAAGTTTGATCTTGACAACTCCCACCTCTGGCAAGGGAGGATTTGTGAGCCAAAAATATTTGATATGATATTGTCAATTTAAGAAGCCAATTTTACTGTATTGTACTGCAATTGCAAATCTATGATTGTCTTATGTAGAATGTTCTCCAAGTCATGAATGTGTCACATATTTTTCATTTAGGTCACAATTATATTCATCAGAATGGGATCCAATTGGCTGGTGTGCAGATAAGTATGTACACTGACTACAGTAGCGAACAACCAAAGCCTGCTAGTTCACTGGCGGGTGGAGAATTTTTTTTAGCTGGAAACTGATCTCGGATTCA
>QMFE01008210.1:0-12779 GCA_003314665.1 Tricholoma sp. MG77 | reverse complement strand
AACTTGTAGCCTCAACTTCATCCCCAATTTTGTCCCTCAAACTCTTCCCTCAACTTGCTTCGCTTCCACGTGTATCTTATGTACACACCTTTCCCCCAGAGTTCTCTTCTGTACTGTAACCACTATCCTTTCTTCATTGTTGGGTCTCTGTCATGCCAGATGTTCGTGCAAAACCGGGGACAGGTGTAAGGATATGAAAAAGCTGTGCCAAAGCTGTTCTTTCAGAAGGGGAAACCACTGGTGATGTTGCTTTGACTGAACCTCCCAAATCTAAACGTCCACCTGCCATCGAGTGGTCTAAGAACCCATCATGGACTGACACCTTAGTCATGTACCTCAGCGAGCACACCAAGTTTTGCATCAAGCTGTTTTCTGACTCGATGGCAGCAGCAAAGAAAGCAGGTCGACCCAAACTTACAGCAAAGGATGGATGGCCACAACAATGGGCAGTTCTGGCCATTGTCATATTTGCTGATGACGAGGACCAGAAGGAGCTATTCAAAGCAAATTCTGGGAGGTTTGCAAGTTCTGTGGACATGCGCATGCGACAGTATGTCGATACACTCACTGTTATACACATTTAACTTATATCTCCCACAGCTTGAAGAGTGACTACCAGGGATATCTGAAGCTCCTAGGTGCTACGGGTGCTGGCCTTGATCCCGCAATGATCACCTCGGGAAGTTCAATGGCCAATCTAGTTGGTAAGCAAAACACCCTATCTACATGTTATTTTCTGACAGTATGAACATATAGCATCAATTCAAGATCAGTGGCCCTGGTGGGACGATCTTCATGCTTTCTGGTGTGAATCTAGGGCATGACACGGGTAACCCGCGGGTATAATTTGGGGTACCCGCACCCGTACCCGTGAACACTGTACCCCTACGGTTAGGGGTGCGGTTTTATGGGGGTTTGTGTGGGTACTCACGGTTTCTCACAGCATTTGATAGAAATAGTATATATCTACATAATTAGATACACTAAGAAACCCCTCCACTCGCGTTAGCAGCGAGGGAGGGGTCGTCATTGACATAGCCACTTAGAACTAAATAAAGAACCCCTCCACTTGCATTAGCAGCGAGGGAGGGGTCATTGTTGTCGTAGCCACCCAGAACGGAATCAAAAAAACCCCTCCACTCGCATTAGCAGCGAGGGAGGGGTCGTTGTTGTCGTAGCCACCCAGAACGGAATCAAAAAAACCCCTCCACTCGCATTAGCAGCGAGGGAGGGGTTGTTGTTGTCATAGCCACCCAGAGGTGGTGGCCGTTGTCACCTAGAAGAAAAAACTAGAACCCCCCCGGCTCGCGTTTGAAGCGAGGGAGGTGGTGGTGGTGGCCGTGGTTGCCTAGAATCAAACCAGATATCACCCCGCTTGCGTTTGGAGCGGGAGGGACCGTTGGTCCCGTTGTTGCCTAGAGAGGTATGTTGATAAGAAACCCCTCCACTCGCATTTGGAGCGAGGGAGGGGGTGGTGGTGGTCACCCAGAGGGGGTTGGTTGTTGCCGTTGTTGTTGTTGTTGATGTTGATGTTGCTGTCAATGATTGTTGATGTTGATCAACAAAGTCAGGTGATTAGGCACCCGGCTATCGGTACCCACAAAAACCTGTAGAACTGCGGGAACGGGTATGGTATTGCCTGGGTACGGCAATGTCCAACCTGTACCCGTACCTGAGCATACCCGTGACCACATTATCACGGTGTTACCCGTACCCGTGTCATGCCTTAGGTGTGAACTTCCAAGCTACAACCCAATTGGGGTTGTCTCATCAGAACCTGGTGTTGACCACGCAGCGGCTGCAGCCTCCCTTTTTGCAGCTTGCAAAGGTTCCCCAGAATGGAATCTTGACGAGGATGAACTCCAAGAGATTGGCCTTGATCCAGAAGCCAACAATCCAGACCTGGATGCCCCTGGAGACGATGATGATGGTGACGATAGAGCTATTATAGTTGAACTTGAAGATGCAGATCACATAGTATGTCCGTTATCACCTCCAACCATATCTGAACCAATGTATAACAGGCATTGGCTCCATTACTGCGTGGCTCTCCTTCTATTACTCCTCCCCCTGCACAGATCTCCAAGCTGATATCAAAAGCTGTTGGTGGATGGGACCTCGGTCATGCAAAAAGTATCCAGAAAGCGAAAACTCCGATCAAACCTCCTGCAAAAAAAACAACAGTCAATAAGTTCAACGAGAACCGGGAACAGGAAAACTTACGCCTGGTCAATAAACATAAGATGGCCCAGATACAGAACAAACAGCTGAAACTGCAGTTGAAGATGCTCCAGGCGCAAAATGAAGCCACCACACTTGCACGTGCCAGCTCCCCGTCAACGGTGTCATCTGCCACATCATCCACCTCATTGCTGCACCTCTATCACAGCCATAACTTAAGTCCCACGACAACCTATCAGACACACCCATTCCAGCAGAGCGAGGCCAGTACTAGCAGAATTACAGAACTCAGCTCTGTTGCACCTGAGTTGCCACCAAGCTTCGCTTTTCCAGGTGGTGGTGGAGAGTATAATTTTCAGAGCTCAAACCTGGACAGTGCGTTTTTTCTTACTGGATCACAGGAGTATGACATGTCTGGTTTTTCTGCATAGAGCTTCATACAGGTTGTACTACTATAGTTCAACTACACCGCTCTCAAACAATTTATGTTTGAGTTCATTCCGTTTCTGCTGACCTTGTGATTCATATACAGCATCTAGTCCTGCCATACCACCTTGTGTCCACACAATGTCCTGGTGCCCAAGCTGAATGAGCTCTTCAATGAACTCCTCGTCTTCTGTACCATGTTCGATTATACTAATGAGTGTATGAGTGTATGTATAACAATACAGGTTTTGACCCATGCCAGTGCATGTTCGTGGTCGACAGAGTCATCAATCTGTTGGCGGAGTCCTCGCAGGGAGCAGAAACAGCCTTTGATATACCCCATGGCATGTTCAGATTTGACATGTACCTGTGTGCTGCTTGTAAGTCAATAATTGGGCAATAGATCATGTTACTGACTCGAGATAGGTGATAGTTGAACTTAGTATTCTCTCTTGTGTTTGACTGGGGCTTTTTGTACAGGGTTATGCACCATGTATCTAATCCATAAGCTGAGTCAGCCCAAATCCATTCACCATTCTGGAATAATGTCTGGTTTTGTTTGAAGGTACGTGAATCATGGAAGACAGTGGAATCATGAGCGCTTCCACAATGACCAATTACATAGTCGATAATCTGCATGTTTGGCAGCATGATAAGCTAATCTCTCATGTCAGCATGTCTAGGACAGGCCAGGTTCATTCACGTACTTGGACATTTAGTGAATAATTGCTCTTTCTGTCAAAGTAGACTTCTCCATGATAGCCAGGTTTCTCGAAGAGAGGCACCAGTGTTCCATCAACCATACAAAACCCTCCCTCCCAGTCTTCACATGATGCCCATCTCACCCATGCTTTGGCATCATTCTTTTTGCTCTCTGTGGGCCACTGGATTGCAGTGTCATGAAGCGCAAGGAAGGCTATGATGATCCGTTGCGTGCACTTGACAACCATTCCTGCGCTAAGGCCAGACCACTGTGCTATTCCCTCGACAGAGGCTGCATTGCCATTATGGCCGAACTGGTAGAGGGCAACAGCTAGCTGGATTTCAACAGGAGCTTGCTCAGCATAAGCACCTGTGCAAAAGATGGCATGATCTTCAATTCTTGTCACCAGCTCATCAAATGTCTCTGGGCTGACCTGAAGATTCTGACAGAATCGTTTAGGGTCATCCTTCTTGAAATCCACAAGGACTAGATAGAGCTGTGAACACTTTGCTACCTTATGTGGGTTGATAATGTGGGTCTCAGTGATTGCTTTCAGCAGGTTGGCAATGTCCAACATGCGCTTCATATAGATAGTATCCTCATCATCACTAGACACAGAATCCTTGTCAACCACCATAGCATCTGATGAATCACTGTCAGAGGATGAAGACAAAGATGAAGAGGATGATGATGACAAAGATGATGATGATGAAGATGACAAAGATGACAAAGATGAATTTGGGGATGATGTGTTGTCCTCATCATCCTCCGAGTCTGAGTCATCAAGTTCCTCCCGGAGATGTATGAAATAAGCCTCGTTTTCAGCATTAGCTGCAAGCAACACCACCTGAATCAAAGCCTGGCAATTAGAAATGGTAGGCATGCTAAAATAAGATAGTAATCTGCATGTTTTATAGGTTTAAAGGTGTATGTAAAAGTCATGGCTGGGAGCATCAAACACACTACTAGCACAAGTCCTTTCATTTCGGCTCAGATTAACGCAGGAGGCCACAGATCTGAGTCGTGTTCATGGAGATGCCACTCTTCCATCCTATCGTCATCCCACTCCACAAACTTCTGCCCCCTGCAACTATTAGTGATAGTAATCACAAGGAAGGGTATAAGTAACTCACTTGAATACCAGCTAGAGGATCTGAGACCATGGTAGGTCGCTCTGATCAACATCTTGTGATCCTAGAAAATTTATTTTTACATATATCTCAGAAAAAACAGTAGATATGCTTTAGTAGTGACTATAGTACCAACTTTTGACCAACTTTGAAGAGGGAAAAATGAGTCTGTGACAGCCTTATAAGTAGTCAAAAACTATAAATCTAGTGAGATGCCCCCAAAGCCCACTTGTAAACCTTGCAAAAAACCTACCTTCAGGACAGCTCCAAAATCTGCTCAGCTGACACAGCAGAGAACCTCACTGGCCATGATTGGCAATGGATGACTGTCTGTGCATATGTTGATGAACACCCAGGAGTGATAGATGTACCAACTTGAGAAGTTATCAAGCTTTGTGAAGTGCTGGAAAAGGGCACTTGAGCTACGAGAATGCAGATTTCTCACTTGAATTGCCTGGTGGTTCCACAAGTACAGGGTGAAGTTGTGGTGAGATGACCTTCTTGATTGCACCCAGACATCACTAGATTGCTATTTCACAGAGGTCTTTGAGTATGGTTGATACAGAGTACTTAGATACTGTCAATATAGACATGTTGCAAACTTTGGTGTGACACTTTTGGTGAGGTCACAAAAATGTCACCTATGTGACATATTGTCGTCATGCATATGTCTCATAGTGCATAGGCCCTGGGTCAGTCTGGAGGCTATGCATTATGAGAATATCAACTGTAACTCCAAATGATCATCATAATCAAGCAATTTGAGAAGCTAACTTCTCAGAACTGTGGCTTGAGGGTCCAGGAACAACAGGGTGTTGGATCAGTAAGTAATCAAGGATCACTTTCTGTAGATATGATTTTTGATGATCATGGATTGGTGTTGCTGGAATGAGAAGTCACAACTTGCAATGTACGCAGAACCAGCATTGTGGTATGTTAGATAAAGTAATGGTGTTAGTGTTTAAGGGTCCAGTTCAGTCCAGTTTTTTGACCCCCAAGAGGGTCAACTGTGGACTGCAACTGGTGCAAACTGTCATTTAAAGTGGAAGCACCGCAACCGAACCGATCAGGATCAGTCCCAATCGGTTCAGTTACAGTCTTACAACCAGTCTTTATATACAATATTTAGTTACAATAATTAATATATACAAAATGGGGCATCCCTGCTGTCTGCTGCTAGTCATCCTGCCATCCACTGCCCTGCTGTCTGCCCCCCTGCTGTCTGCCCCTAGTTGTCCCCACTGTGTGCCCCTAGTTGTTGGTTGTCGCCATTGTTGGTTGCTACCATTGTTGGTTGCTCCTGTTGTTAATTGTCCTCACATCCTCATCATTCATTGTCCCTGCCATTTGTTGGCCCTATTGTTTGTTGTTCCCATTGTTGGTCATCCTTGCCATTTGTCATTCTTGCCATTTGTCATCCCCACTGTCAGTTGTCCCCATTGTTGGTCATTCCCATTATTGGTTGTCCTTGCCATTTGTTGTCCTCATCTCATCATTTGTTGTCCCTGCTGTCAGTTGTCCCCATTGTTGGTTGTCCCCATCATTGTTTGTCCCCATTGTTGGTTGTCCCCATTGTTGGTCATTCCCATTGTTGGTCATTGATAGGTTCACTTTGTGGTTCAAGCTCTGAAACCACTTCCAGACATCACACCACCTTTATATTGAGCTGCCACGACACTACAAACTTCCACGAACATCTACGAACCTTGTGAAACGACTTTGAAGCTATTTTGTGACTATTTTGAGACATTTTAAGCACTTCGAAAAACTTTGAACATGCTCAGCTGCTGTAAGAGTATCATTGAACACCTCTTCCACACTTCCACAGGTTATGCCATTGTATGGTAAGCATATCAGACAAAGGACGACAAGGCAATTCACCATTTAGGATGCAATGTGATGTTTTTGACATTTTCATGATTTATTAGAACAATAAGACAAGTACTTTTGATATATTATGACCTTAGACGCTTTCTTTCATATCATTTCTCATTTACTTGGTGACATAGGTTTATTATTTTAGCCTCTTATTTTGCCTCATGTAGGCCTTATGTTTTATTTCCTTTTTGGTACTACTTTTCAAAACTTATTTAACCTTGTACTAGCTACTTACAACAGAGAAAAAGACTTTACTTTTCACCTCTCATTTATTGTTTGATTTAAGAGTTCCTCTCTTGAGTCCAAGTCTCACTTCTTATCGCTAATGTTCTGCAAATTGTTGCAAACTTCTTCGAATCTTATCTTAGCATCTCACAACTATTGACTATCGCTGTCCATTGTCATCGTATATTGTTAACACCCATCTCCATCATTCTGCGATATTATTCGCACTCTCCCGAACCTCTCAAAACTATTTCGCATTTCTTCAAACTATTTTGCACCGCATTGTGGCACTTTGCAGACCTTCAAACTACTTCGCATCTCATTCATTAGCCTGTGATTATTGTTGGTGATATTTAGGACCACCTCACAACCTTCTTCTGACTTGTGTTATCCCTTCTGAAGCCATTTAGTAGGTTTTGTTAGGGTTTCCAGGCTGAGTATCATCATTGTTCCTGTTATTGGTCATTCTTGCCATTTGTCATTCTTGCCTTGTCATTTGTTGTCCCTGCTGTTTGTTGTCCCTGCTGTCAGTTGTTCCCATTGTTGGTTGTTTTCACCATTCGTCAATTTCATCATAATCAAAATACAAGAATCTGAAAACATTAGTAGTGGAAGTACTAAAGTAGTTATATATAAAAAACACACACCTACAGCCCAAATAATGAACTAGTGTTGTTTGGGCTGCCTGTTTGATGTTGATGGTGTTGTGAAGTTGAAAGAGTTGTATTTGTGAGTACTTATGTCTATAAACAGACACATTGCAGTATTGATGCATGATACAAACAACATGTTTGTGTTCATTTACTGTAAACAAGTATGTACAAATACTGCAACATATATAAACTCAAACCTTTCCACTGTTTCTTGAGGCATCCCACCTGTAGTTACATATAATTATTGTTAATTTTAGTATGTAGGTGTAAGGGCAAGACCCTGCAGCAATGAGAGGCAACTCAATCAGAGACAGAGAAGGGTTAAGGCATAGCCTAGTATTGCTAGAAGCAGAGAAAATCTTTATAATAATGAACTAGAGAACTCTAACTACTCCAACTGTCCGAATAAGGCTATGACAAACAATAACAAACATGTAATGTAATGATAAGGAATAAAAGAATGAGTCCATGACTATGGAATAAGATAGTATATATATAGAATGGAGATGGGTATCTTACCCAAAAGTTGTCCCCTTACAGTAGGTACATTATAAATTGACACAGGGTGCAAGAAACAATACCATTAAGAAAAATATCTTGAAAATAGTCTGATGTTAATCCTTTTTCAATCTATATACTTAATGACAAAATATGGTAAAATATATTTCAATTTAACACAACATAATAACAATTTAAATATATTTAAAACAACTTGCTATAAAATATTGTAAAGTTATATTGAATACTGATACTACATTTTTCTCAAAGTTATTCTGAAAATACATTAAAAGACATTTCAATATTTTCTGATAAAATATAATAAAAGTAACTTGAATAATTATGCTTGTATAGACAAGATTTCTTTAGCATATTTATACCATATTTTTTATTGAAATGATAAAAATATCCTTCACCAAAAAATTCAGTATACTTTTATCATATTACATTACAAAATATAGTTACTTGTTTTAATAATTTTTTCTGATAATGTATTGAGTAGAGTCAAATAGTGACAGATAGCAGCAAAGCATTTTACAATATGTTATGAAAAAATATAATAAAAGTATATTGAAAATTTTGATGAAAGACATTTTAATAAAAAATATGGTGTAAATATGCTAAAGGATATCTTGTTTATTCAAGCATAATTATTCAAATTACTTTTACTATATTTTATCAGAGAATATTTGAAATATCTTTCAATGTATTTTCAGAATAACTTTGAGAAAAACATAGTATCAGTATTCAATATAACCTTATGATATTTCATAACAAGTCATTTTAAATATTTACACTATATTTAAATTCTTGTTATGTTAAGTTAAATTGAAATATTTTTTACCATATTTTATTATCAAGTATACATATTGAAAAAGAATTAACATTAGAATATTTTCAAGATATTTTCTCTGATGGTATTGTTTCTTGCACCCTGTGTGAAAGCTGTCTCTGGATGCCTAAGACTAAGCGAGACCAGTTGAGACTGGTTTTTCATTGGTTTTGGTGAATTTTAAATAAGTATCAACTGATAACTGGACCTAAGGCTATTTTGGATGGACTGAGACTGACTGTTTGGTCTTTTGCAGTTAAATTCAGTTAAGGGTCTGGTCTTTTTCCAGTCTTATGGACTGGACCCTTGAACACTAGATGGTGTTAGTAATATACAATAAAATATACAGTGCAGCATATATGATAAGCTAGCTGCTTGTGAAATGCTCGATATCAGAATGTGGTGAAATAGACAAGTACATGCAATTACAACATGTGACTGAACACATGCCCAAGTTGGAGTAAGAAATCCTCAACTCCACAAAACCAAGTTTGTGGCTGACGATTAGGGGTAGAAAATCCTTCATTCTTCAAGTACTACCAATGTCTCGAAATCTCTCCTTACAGTAACTTTACACTATGATTCTCTTTACGAGTCACATCAGTCACCCTTGGGGGATGGCAGATTGGTGTCAACATTGCAGACATAAAGGTGTGATGGTCTTTGATTGCCATATGGAGCAAGGCTTACAGTGGACAGTTTTAAGATCACATTACTCCTGATTGCCCACAATATTCTTTCTCTATTCTATGATACACCTCGCCTTCTCGGTTTTCTCTTCCTCATCTAACCTACACTCATGATGCAGACTGTGCTGACCTCTCAAAAGCTACCAACTTTTGTGGCCTTCTGTCATCAAAATGAGAACATTTGCAAACCTCTCTGAATACACAAGGGCACTATGTTTCTGCTGCCAAAAAAATATTCTACAAATTATTTGGCACAGATCTAGGAGGCCATGTACCCTGTCATGATGACTTTCTTGAATTCGTTGTCCATCATTGGCTGACAGTCAAGTCTTTTAGGGGTTCATTGAGCACAGTTTTATGAGGAAGAGTGCCAAAGCGTGACAACTCTTTGAATGAGATCAGTATCAATAACAGTTTGATTGCTCAGACAGAGGCAGTGAGTTCTTATCTCAATCAGATATGCTAAAGTTAAATTACCGCTGATGATACTCAACCTGGAAACCCAAACAAAACATTTAAAGGGGACCTATTCGGTATAACACAAGTCAGAGGAAGGTTGCAAGTCGTTCTAAACTTTCACCAATCTCCAGTTATAATGAGGGAATTGATGCAAAGCTATTTCGGGATGTGCAAAGTAATTTCAAGGAGTTGCAATGATTTTCGAGACATTGCGATATTTTTCAAGACATTGCGATATTTTTCAAGATGTTGCGATATTTTTCGAGATCGCGAAATAGGTCTTGACGATATTGGCGGGTGATGTAAAAATAGATAAATGATGCGAGAGGTGAATGATGATGAATATGAGAGGATGACGATATTTTCGGAAGGCTAAACATGAACGAACAAGTTTCGACAAAGTCCGAAGAGTTTTCGGACTGAAACTTGTGACTCAAACGATGGGAAGAGAGTTTTTAGCTCTCAACTACTAATACTAGACTTGGGGGACGCTTCCCTTGTTATTTATCATAGATAATACAAGGTTTTTATGTTACAAGGAAATGTAGTTAAAAGGGGAAAGGAAACATGAGGGAAACATGAGGAGATGGGAAACATGTGGACTTCAGGGATAAAGTGATAACCGATATGGAACAATAACCATGAGTCTAAGGAGTGTGGGAGACAATAAATCGAAATATAGACTGTCCTTTTGTTCTAATTTTCACTAAAATCACAAAATATCGCAAAATATCGCAAAGTATTGTGCAATGTGCCTTGAGGTGATGTGAGCTTCATCAATATAGCCGAAATGTGGTTCGTCGAAGTCGATTACATAATGGGGAAGTGATGGGAGGCGTGCGAAGTATCAGGGTCCATGCTGAAGTGTGTGAAATAGGATCAAAAAATGCGAAATCTTCGAAAATGTCTGAAATTTGATCGGAAGCTCGCTAAATAGTTGAAAAAGGTTCGAAAGATGCCGAAAATAGATACAAAATAATCAGAGAATGATTGCAAATGTTTGTGGCTGTGCATTGACTATCTTTGAATCTGCTAAATCAATTTCAGAGCTTGTACTGTGAAGTGGACCTATCACCGCTCATCTTGTAGGCCAGTATCAATCCAGACTCCCACTTACCAGTCGCTTTATATAACTTGATCCTAGCCATCATTGTCCTCCATGAGACATCACATGCTTTTACCAAGTACCTCTTTAACAATGTTATTACCCCTGAGGGTGTTGGGCCCACCCAAAATGGAAGTGGCAAGTCAGGCTGGCTTGTGAAAAGATGATTGATGGGAGGAATAGTATTGGCATCATGGAATCATGAAGCTGACATTGGTTGCATGGAGTTGATTGATAGAGTAGTACTGGAGACAGATGGCTTGTTATGCATCATTGGTAAAGCATTGTTTCCCTGTATTATTTCCCAGCCAAAAGCAAGGCTAATAACCACCTATAGACATTGACACTGCTAAGAGCATACTTCGGTCATTTAGCAACCCACCCTTGATTCAACCATCATCACTCAACTTGCTTGAGTCACCAGGTGGAGACTTCTGTGCCTGAGTCACAAAGCCAATGTAAGGGCAATTTTACAGGGCCCAATCAGAAACCTGACAGAGTTCACATGCACTCAGAGAGTTGATGCTGACAACAACAATGAGAGTCAATTAAGCTAGCAGAGGGGAATCCTAAGAGAAAGCTCTAAGGATCCTCTGCTAGGTGTGACAACTATATACCTAAATACATGAGGTCTACATGAGAATACATGCAATCCGACCCTTTAGAAAACAGATCACATGATTTCTTCACCATGTGCAGAGATCTTCCGATCTTATCTACGTACTTGTTCCCCTTTTGTACAAGATCGATAAGAATCACGTTCTCATCAATAAATGCCACAAGCGATTGGGAACTGCATTATTCAATCTAAGTACATTGTATTCGAGTTGGAATCTTTCCAAGTGCGCTGATTTAAGCGCCTTCTCTTGTGTCTCCCGATGTCTCCCCCGACCTTTTTAATGCCCGTGAAGACCTTGTTAAGAACACCTACCATCTTTGGATGAACGCCGCCCTGTCCCTCTACTACTGCCATCATATCCGAGAAGCAGCGCTTAAGGTCGTTTTTCTCCTCTTCTGTATAGAAAATCTGGAATTAACCTATTAATAGCGATCTTGTGGATATAACGCGCGAGATCCAAGGACAACACTCACACACTCGGTTTCTGGATCACTGCTGTAGTTTTCTTCCTCATCGCTATCTTCGCCTTCCTGTACATCTCTATCACCTTCTCAAGCTCTCTTTTCATTGTTGTCTTGCTCTGTGTCCTTGGCCACTCCTTCGTTATCTGTTGCTGTGTTGCTGTGTTGGCTTGAGGCAGGACTTGATGGTGACAGTTGTGGGGTTCGTGCCATGGCGCTACCACTTGTCATCTGTGTTCGTTGAATGTCATGGCCCAATACCAAAATTTCAACTTCATCCTCCGTCTCCTCCTCGGTAATTTTCTCGTAGTGGATACCCTCCATTTTGTAATATGGTGGGTAGCGCCTTCGACGTAGATTGAAGAAAAAGGATAAATTGGTGAGTGGCGCGTCGTTTAAAATCTGGTTTGCTTCTTTGACAAGGTGTTTACACAGGAGAAATCGACTGATAAGATATGCAGGGCAACTGCATGTCCATCAATCGACTTCCGTGAGATATTTGCCTCGTGGTCGATTCTCTTCTTCATCAAGCTGGGCTAGTCGTTCGGCTCGTCCTTTGGTCTTTTTGGATTTCTTTAACCACACCAGTTGCTTCATAACCACTCGATGCTCATCATCAAGACTCATATTCTTCCAATCCGCTTGAAAATCCTCTTGCCACGAAGCTAACGCCTTTGGTCTCCCGATTCGGCGCAGGTCCAACACGTAATCAAGGGTCCTTCGAACACGAGGCAAGACGTCTGTGATGATAATGTGAGTAACGAGATCGAGTCACGGTCTGTTAAATTCATGCAAGTCCCTGTGTTTCAGATTGCGCCACAGGCTTTCAACGACCATCGTCGTCTTGAGGGCATAGATCGCCAGATCAGCTGACCTGGCCCATAGTACCCACTGCTTCGGGGTGTACCACCGATTCCACA
>QMFE01008206.1:0-10315 GCA_003314665.1 Tricholoma sp. MG77 | reverse complement strand
AGATGTACGAATGTGTCGCCGAACACTTTTTTGGTCCATCTACAAAATTGAGTGTCCGAATCAGGTCGAAAAAATCACAGGTATATTTTGGCGGGCACATCTGCTAGCTGTGGAAATAGATGGGGATCCCGAACAAGGCCTTAGAAAGTTAGTGCAAGAATACTAGTACTGAGTCGATGACAGTGATCACAATTCGAACCACGTAAGAAATAAGCTTCATCTATATATATGCGAATGATATTGCAACTATTTGGAAATAAGTAAATAAGTAATAAGACTTACGAATGTCACGATACAAGATTATTGGAACAAGTGGCCCAGAAGATACGATTCAAAACGTCAACGTCCATTCCCACTCATCATGAGGACCGGAGCAGAGTCAACGCCTATAGCAGGAGGAACCGTTCGATTCATACTAGATGGAAGTGGTATAAATTCTATCAATGGTTCAGCCTGCACGAGGCTAGATTACAAACCACTGGCAAGATCAGCCTTCAGAACATCGACCAAAGCAAGGAAATACCAAAACCGGTGACCGATCCCTAGTACATGAGCAAGCGTCGATGTATAGGTATCGACGCCCGCTCATACCCATACGAGGGAATGCCAGTCACTCTTGGAAATACCAAACCTATGCTTCTCAAGAATTCCGCTCCTTCTCTTCCTTCTCCTTCTTCATCTCTGCCCTCGCAATCATCAATTCCTCCAGCAATGACTCATGTTGTTCCAGCGCGTGCTTATGTTTTGTCTTCATAAGCAGGTATTTACATCGTCATCGAAGGCGTGCGCCCCCAACAGCAGATTTGTTGCAGGCGCATAATGCGGAAGCAGATGCGCAGGTAGCGTATCCGACGTATATCCCTCGTCTCCATCATGTCGGTTCGAGTCGGGAGGACTCGGGCGGGGCTCGATGGTGAGAGTGGACTGACGGAGCGGAAACCGTTGGCGGCCGGGATGTGAGGTAGATCATCTTCAAAGGCGGGCCTGTGCGTGGTAAAACTGTCGCATAGGTCTGGGTAGGGGTTCTGCTCGACTTTGAAAGGTGCTAAAGGCGCCGCCCCCGGCGGCGTGTACGGGTGTGAGAGAACACGTGCCGATGGGTGGACGGCTACAGTCACAGCTGGTCGTTGGCTGGTCGCTTGAGTCGTTTCTTGGATCGACCACGACCAGAAGCAGGTGGTGAGATGTTGTGTTGCATTCACATGTGCTTTGCGAGCGCGTCAGAATGTGTGAACTTGATTTATCACATTCTAGGGGGGACTCTTAGCACTGTGTTGGTAGACTGAGAATGATGGAGGAGTCGCACCACATGTAATCGGTTTTCCAGTATGACCGTGTGTGGGATATTAGTAATAATTAAGGCGAATCGGGAAGTTTGAGCGAGGCGACCTTGTCATGGTGCCCGAAGAGCCAGAAATTGGGACTAACGATGAGGCAATGATGATCGTCTTCTTTATTAGAGTATTACTTGCTAGATGCCGCTATGAGTGTCCAAACTGTACAGTAGTTTACACGGTAGCACAACAGCATTAAAAGGCTAGCCATAATATCATCAGGGTATGTGCATAGGAGAAAAGTGCAAGAAGAGACCGAAATGACATGGGTATGCATAAAGGAGTGGGGGTGGGATGTATAACCCGTGGAAGCAAAAGAGTGTTGACATGTACCATGAAGGAAGATCTGAAAAGGAAAAAGCATATGGACAAGAATATGTGGTGGTATCATCTATGAAATGAGATTGATTGTCAGCATGCAGCACAAAACTTTATGTCGGCCAGCCTCGCGCAATTCGGGCTGCGCCTCCACCGACACGGCCAAGGAAGGACCAAACAACCGCAGTATCGTCGTAGCCAAACCCTTCCCCTGCCGCTTGCATCGTGTTAAAGGCTTTCCAAGCCTGCCGATCGTAGTACGTGGGGCCACCAGGAATGGAATAAACAGCAGGATTCCTGCATTGGCCTATAGCCAACATCACCAGCGCCGACGCTGCAACGCACAAAGCAGCCTGGGTGACGAAGCCCGTAGGGAGCCCCTTCTCGCCATATATATACGTGTTGTAGATGTTGTAGAACCGATTCTGGCGCGCCTTGCCATTTCTGGAGGGGCGGGGGCCGCTCGTCTTCTCCGACTTTTCGATGATCTGGTCGATAACGGTGCACCCGACGCCAAGCTCGTTGTTGAGCGCCTTCCACTCTTCCACGGCTTCTTCTGGGACTCCGCCGGGTATAGCCTCGAAGGGGATCTTTGCGCCTTTGTGCCATTTCCGCATGGCGTCGGTTACTACTTGCAAGTCGCGTTCCTCTTGTTCCTGAGGATTAATTTGGTTATAAGCGGGTGGTTGGTCGCTGTGAACCGACTCTAGGGGCTGAACACGCGCTTTGGGTGTGGGTGGTACGATAGTTGATGACGAGGAAGCCATACTCTCGATCGCAAGCGGTGACGGAGATCTCGATGGCTCTTCCTCAATCTCGTCAGTTTGAATCTCCATCTCGAAGGTGACGCGGGGAATAGGGATGGGTTCGGGGTCGGTCTGGGCAGCGAAAGTCTCGACTAGGGGTACATCAGTCTGGGTGCTGAACGATGCTCGAACGATTTTGGGTGGAGGGTCGGTTTGAGTAGTGCTCGAAATTAGGAACAAGCCGGGCTCGTATTGTGTAGAGCTGTCTGAATACTCCTTGGACTCTTCGAACGAAAATGTCCTCGTCTCCAGCTTGTTGGCGCGACTTGCAACCCTCTGCATCAGATGATCCAAGGTCAGCGAATCTCCAGGTAGCAAAGGGAAAAACTGACTCTTTTCTTTCTGGTGATTATAGTTTGAATCACGTCCTCACTCTCCGTCTCCTCCTCGTCCTCCATCTCAACAGAAACGTCGGTCTCTTCTTCTGCATCGTCCCCTTCATCTTGCATCCCCCAGCCGCCCTTCATCTTCCCCAGCAACTCTGCACCAAGGCTCTTACTCATGGAATTGGCGGCGCTCGACTGCCCGCTGCCGCCCACCACTGTAGTCACAGCGTTGTTCCGCATCTCATCCAGATCAAATCGCATGCGGTCAATCGTCTCCTTTAGGAGCAGATTCTCTTGTTTCTGTTCGTCGAGCTGTGCATGGGCCTGTTGCGCGACAGCCAGCTCGTTCTCGAGTGCTGCAATCCGATTTTCGTAGTTCTCGTGCTCTTTGGCCCATTTGGCATTTTCAACTTCATGTAGAGATGCTGCTTCGCGCAGGTTTCGGATCAGCTCTTCACGTTGACGGAGGTCGTCTCGGTATTTTTCAGATGCGGCTGGAGGTGCAATTAGTAAACGGAAGTGAGGGCGGGAGTGATGGAAACGTACAGCATTGTTCCTGATACTGTCTTTGCAGACTAGAGTACGTCGCACGAGCATGCTCCAAGGCCTTGGTGACCTTGGCAATTTCAATTTCCAACGCACCAATTTGAGTGATGTTTTGTCGCTAAAATAAAAAAAACATGAGCCTTATCATATGTAACAACCCTAAGTTTACAAATACCCACCTCTTTAGAGCGCAACTCCTTCTCTTCTCTCTTTGTTGCACTCAGCTCACTCCTCATCTCTTCTAGTCGTCCTTGTAACTCTTCCAACTCGCTTTCATGTTCCGAGAGCCTGTTCTGAAGCGTCTTCTCCGCATCCATGAGTTTGCGCCTCAGGTCCGCGTTCACACGCATCAATGCTTCCTCCCTGTCATCTGGCTGTAACGATACAGTCGAACTGGCCGCAGAGCGGTCCAGCACGAGCCCCAACGCCGAATCTTCGTCGTCCGAGTCATTCATAGCACGTGGCATTGGTAGTGACGAGATCGAGTGCATGAACCCGACGTCCCGTCGCAACCCGTTGTAGTCATACAGCGGGTTCGCGTCGATTGGGTGATCCCCACCCTCGGGGCCGCGGTCATTTCCAGGGGAATGGTAGCCGAACTGATTGAAGTGTGTTTGTGGTTGGGAACTGGCACGCGAGTGCGGCCGAGACGGAGGTCGGCCGAACCGTGGCGATGTGTATGGGGAGAAGGCGCTGAGGTCTGCGGAGATGGATGACGGTGATGTGGGGTTGGAGGGCGTGCGCATGCGTCCCGGCGGGCGTCCAAAAGAAGTCGGGCTCTCGGAAAAGGACTGCGAGACGTGAGATTAGATAGTCACTGTGGGTTGGGAGTCAAAGGAACTTACTTCTGAGTCACTACGGCTGCCAGCATCACTCGTTCTTCTGTGAGCAGGCGCAGGTCGCTTGTTCCAGCTGGAAGGTGCGCTGTTTCCCAGTGGGGTCGACCTCTGTCTGCGCTCAGTGTCAAAGACAGATTTGGATAAGGGTGTCTGCGGAGGCCCAGTGGAAGACCTGCGACTTCCAGAGGAGTGGACCGTGGAATCATCGTTGGACTCACTGCCGGATGATCGGTCTTCGTTGTAGTCGCGGTCCCCTGTATGACCCCTTCCTGGTAGGTCGGCTTCTGCATCGGTATAAGGACTTCGAGGCGGAGTCTGCTTTGTCTTCTCCGCAATGAAACGCACGAGGATTGCCGGCGTTACCTCGAGACCAGGGTTTGATCGTAGAAGGTCATTGAGCATCTTAGTTTCGCTGTCCGTCATGAGTTCGACCCCATCATAGATCTCAGAAAATGCTCGTAGGACGTCAACAAGCGCGTCTGCTGGTATCACCGGATCTCCAGCATCGTTTTCAAACGAGTCGGGGTGGTCATTAAAGATGGTTTGAAGTTGCTGTTCTATGTCGGCAATGGATTGTCTGTTTCGGCCATACGTGGACTAGTTTTGCAGTTAGGAAGCTACAACACGACCATAGTATGATACTCACCATTTTGAATGGTCAGAGACTGCAACTCACGTATGAAAGGGCTCAAATGTTATACCATTTGCCGTTTCAACAATGGTTGAATGTCGCCGTGTTGGTAATTGTTTGTCAAAGGGGACAATGCCCTTTCCTCTTGCGACTCGGAGAGTCAAATTCATAGCCAAGTTAGGCTGGCCTTAGGTCCCGGGGAGAAAGGGAGTTATAGAAGTGGTTCTGTAAGTTAGAACTTATTGACAGTCACCTACTTCTTAACTTCTAGTATTCTAGTTTCCGGGAGCTTGAACGACGAAGTTGGGTGACTCTACCAACGTTGCTCGTCTACTTCCTGCTTTCAAGCATTCCGCGAATCAACCACCTTATATCAATATGCCTTTCTCAACTGAGGTTCCCCAAGACATCATCGACACTATCATCGACGAACTTCGAGGCAATAACGATGCTTTGAAATCCTGTGCCACGGTTTCCCGTTCCTTCCTTCAACCGAGTCGCAAGAACCTCTTCATGTCTATTCGTCTCGACAGTCTCGAGAAGATCGAGCGCCTCCAAAATATACTGATGTCGATACCCGATATCTCATCCTATATCCACGAGCTAACTCTGTCGATGGAGGCGATGCTGAGCGCTGAATCACACGGCCCGCTTACGGAGGACTCGGACAGAGCCCTTACTAGTATACTTAGGCTGATACCTTGCCCACGTTCTTTATTACTTGGTATCTCACCGGGCGAGCGCGCATTCGTGAAGTGGACAGTTGACTTCTCAGATAACTTGAAGTCAGCCTTGATCGATATATTTCACTCAAACACCCTTAATTCAGTCGAGATCAATCTCATGACAAACCTTCCTCTCTCTATCCTCAACGCCTTTACACATGTTAAGAGGTTGAGGCTCTCTGCTGTCGCGCTAGTGGTGCCATCCCTCAGCCCAGCATGGGTGTTGCCACAGATAGAAGCCCTTGATCTCACTATCGCCGTCCAGCCTTTGCACTTCCCTCAAATCTCATTTTCCTTTCCCAAGCTTCGTTATCTCAGCATTGGGTGGCACAATGAGGGGTTTTTTCAGCAGGTGATCGCCTCTGCCGCAAGATCAATTCGACATGTAAAATGGATTTGCCAGAGACCACAAAGTGAGTATGTTTTATGCAGTGTTGTTGCTTTAACCGAAATCCGCGTTTTGACATTATTACCAGTTGGTAACGTCGACCTGGGCGTCATTGCCAATCTGCATGTTCTGACATTAGGATGGAGTTTATATGATCACCAAACTATTTTTCCTCTAATAGTCAACCATCTACGAAATCCTGCAATTACCAGGGTGCTCCAGGAGCTTGCTATTGGTCTCCAAATGGAGACCAATGCCCAACTTTCAACTCTACCACTGCACGTGTCCAGTCCAGAGTGGGAAGATTTTGATGCCACCCTCTCCTCCCTCCGTACACTACAAAGTGTCCTCTTCTGGGTTGATATTCGAAGCCCGTCTATCTCTTCAGCAGAGCTGCAGGCTATGATCCAGGGATGCTTGCCACGTCTGGCAAATCGTGGTATTCTGTCAGTTGATTATGGTAGCAAGGATGATCTAGGACGTCGACAGTGATTGTTGTGGTATTCCCGCTACACGAATGAGCTTAATTAGCATGACAATTGTGCAGCAGAATTCATTGTGTATGTCGTAGCATCACACCTGTAGTTGGAGCTAACTTCCATTGATATAACAACGCCTATTCGTTGTGATGTACACGGACACAGATTCACGGAACGCATTGATCATTAAGTACTACTGGTACTTACATTTCTCCACGAGCAATTAAATAGATAAGACAAGTAAGAAATTACAAGTTGTGTTTTTGCATACTAATATCACTTGCCACAATGACAATAAACCAGGTTTGGAACCGATACATCAGAGCTTGCTCAATTGCCATAATCATTTACCCTAGGACCCTGAATCCGCTCACACTTCCCATGTTCGGGACCCACTCAAAAAGTTACTAAGCAGTGGTCATTTACCTATCAGCCAACAAGCTCAGCTGCCTCACTGAGATCTATTTCAGTCCCTCCTCGACGATTCAAGTTTGACAAACCAGTGGAAAGGCGGGCGAGGGACGCTGCAAGATCAGAATAGAATGCGGCAGGGTCACCAGCTGCCAGACGCCGATGAAGCTTGACTGCCTCCTGAATTGCCTGCAAGGCATCGTCGTGACGACCCAAATCTGACAAACAAAGGAAGAGGGAGTTGAGGGATGATGCGAGAGCAGAAGTGCTAGAGGTATTAGGCGCTAGATGTCGACAGAGATAGACCGCTTCTTGAATTGCCTCCAGGGCTTCTTCCCGCCGACCCAAGTCTAACAGAGCAGTGGAGAAGCGGGTGAAAGACATTGCGAGGTCAGGATTGAATAGTCTAGGGTCATCAGTTGCCACACGCGGATGAAGTTTGACTGCTTCTTGAATGGCTTGCAGGGCTTCTTCGTGACGACCCAAATCTGACAAGCAAAGGAAGAGGGAGTAGAGCGACAATGCGAGACCAGGATTGGATGTGGCAGGGTCATCAGCTGCCAGACGCCGATAAGACTCGACCGCCTCTTGAATTGCATCTAGGTCTTCTTGTTGACGAGCAGCTAACAAGTGAGGTACAAAATCTGTAGGTTGAGCTACTTTGTCACCTCTCAGGCCGCTCCTACTAGGAGATGATTCACGCGACTGCGTAATCGTCCTATCAAAGCCGCTACTATATGGTTCACGTACCGCGGTCAACATGACCGGGTGTTTAAGCCCATGGATTATGCATGGGGATCCGCTGATCGGCAACCACGGAAATGTTGTTTGCCGCAACCCTCGCATCTCGACATCAATCTTGACGTCGCCAATAGTAGGAACACCACCATGGCATGTTACTTTGAAACGCAGCTCATTACTTGATGCCTCCATAGCGACATTGATACCCACGAGAACTTCGCCATTGTACTTGACCATGAATAGAGGGAAGTCTGCTTTCTGAAGTATGCTGCCAATAAGCTTCCGACCCTCTTCGGGAGGAAGCCGACAGAATATCCTGCCAACCTGCGCTCCATTATGAATCACGCTCGATGGAGAGAAGAAGAAAAGCGCGGCAATGAGCCGATCACATATGTTGTTCACCTCATCGTCCTTAAGAATCCATTCTTCGGTCTGCTTCTGAATGTCCTGCAGATTCTTCACATCGTATAGTTTAAATACGTTGTGATATACTGGGTCGAGCCTAAGGAGATTGTGACTCCGCGAATGTCCATCCCGAAATTTCGTCCATACCTTCTGCGCGTCCATCATGTCACTAGCGATGGCTTTTCCCACGGCAGAGGGTTTGCGGAGCGAATGGTTCGGGGTCGTGCCGGTCCCCAGGGAGAGTAAGATATCACACTGTTTATCAGGCCAGATATACCCCGCCTCTGAATAGGCACGCGCAGCAGGACAATTTAGCTTGAGGGCACCATCGAAGAGCATCTTGGATCGCCATTCGACAGGTTTGAAGTAAGTAGGAGCTGCGGAGGTGCATCTAGCCGCCTGCCAGACGGGCATGCATTCTGCTGGGGTAGGGCCAAATAAAAGAGTCTTATCGTTCGAGGTCCGATTACTGCAGAACAAACATAGTCAGATAATGTAGGGTGTGAAAATAGCATGCACACTAGTTCGTTACAAGGTGAGCCTCGGAGAAGCCTACAGTAGTTGTCACGGCAACATTTGGGACATTCCGTTGCGAGGATGGCGATGCACCGTAGAGTTTTGTCTCCTCTCCAAACAAGCTTTTCAAGGCTTTCTCCAGTGATTTCGTCTTGTATATGTTCCCGCCGAAGGCTGAGACATAGGTGGGCTTCCGGTCAAATGCACTGCGTATCAATTCCGGAAATTCATCTTTGGCTGCCGCGACTGTGAGAGGTTCAGACGATTTCCCGATTGTCAGAGCGAGGGCAATCAGACCGCCAATACTCGTCCCTACTACCAAGTCAAATAAGTGAATTACTGGCACGTTGAAACACTTCTTTTCGATATGGCGCAACATGATGAGTTGAGTAACTCCCTTGACGCCACCACCATCAAGTGATAAGATGCGGTACCCCGAGTGAAATGATAGAAGGCGCGGGGAAAACATTTGTGGCTCCCCATGAATCGGACAACGGATATTTCTCAGACGATGCGGTGACGATTCGTCATGTGTGAGATCTCGAATGCAATCGAAACAGAATCCGTGTCCACATGCCAATAAAGTGCTTGGTGGCTGTTGAAGACAACCTAAACATGATACCACCGACCGAATGTCCGCCGGAACTTCTTTCCCTATCAACATTACATAAGCTTTGCAAATCACTTCGATTATGGCAAACTTACGTAGATCATCAAGAGATACATCCGGACGTTGGCTTTGCAGCACACCTTCGAAATATTTGGAGAATTTTTGAGATGTGGCGGACCCGTCCGGAGTATATTCACCCTGCCATCTATTTGCTTCGCAATCCTCATGATACTCTCCATGACGGTATCGTACTTTCTTGCACCTAGTGTAATTATGAGCGGCGCCACAACTCGCATATTCAGAGGTCAGGTGGTCAATCTGCTCTTCCCACTGCGGAGGGATTTCGGACGTTTCGTCAAAATGATGTGGATTCCGGCGAAGGCGGAGACGAAGACAGAATGTGATGTGCTTCTGAAAGTCTTCACGGACGCGCTTGTAGGGTATTGTTTTGGGGTATGTCGAGGGTGTATGATGCCCAAGGTATTGTGACCAGAGGTCGACAAGCATTTCGTGCCAATGAGCAGAACTGAATGCTGCCGGCGGTGCTTCCAACGCCCAATCGAGGAATGCATTGCTATCTTTCGTCAAGCAATCCAGAGCCGTCTGCAGGGAAAGGGTCAACCGCACGGGCTTGAAGTTGAGATGAAATTTCTTCCGCAGCTCAAATGCCGCCTGGTGCCTTTGTCGAAGGTCATGATCAAACGCATCAAGTTGATGCAGCGCAATGGTGGCTCTATCCGAGTCTATTCGTGGGATGTAAACGACTCGGATACTGGTATAGAACTTTTCCAGCATTGCCAGATGGTCGTGTTGAAGGAATGTCACGGAACTAGTCTCTATGGACCAATCAAAATCCCGCTCGCGATCATCCTGGAATTGATTAAAGACGATGAACAGAAATGGCTTGAAGCCTTGATTTCTGGCTCCGCGGGCTCCTTGTTGAGCGTGCTCGATAAGCCAATCTCTGATAATATTTGAGGCTGCCAGAGGGCTGGCCGTAACGAAAACAATGCAGGTGCTGAAAGCATAGAGGAGCCGTGGATATGCATTTGGTGGGAGAGATCGAGTTATTATGCCCTCTGCCTTCAAACTGCTAGGCACATCGGTACTATCGGAACCCTCACAATCTAGAAACAAAATCGGGGACTCGCGGGAGGCTGTCACCAGGTCAGGGTACAGATGGATATTACTCGAAGTAGAGTCATAATTGTCTCTTTTCTTCCCTGGACCGGGAATAGGA
>QMFE01008185.1:0-11449 GCA_003314665.1 Tricholoma sp. MG77 | reverse complement strand
AAAATATACCCGGGGGTTACCCGTGTCATGCCTTAGTTGTGGTTGATGTTGCTGTGAGCAAGGTGGGGCCATCCATGGTCGTTTGACAGTGGTGGTGAGTTGTGAACCCATCAGCACCTGCGTTCCCCTGTGTGAGCAGTGGCTCGCAGCAGCGGGGGCAGGTGCTGGGTTGATGTTGAGCAATTGGGGTAGTCAGCGGTGACGACATGGGGGGATGTGGGGGTTACTTACCTCATGTGTGCACCACTGCATAGGTGTCCTAGGCCTGCCCTGCTGTTGTCTCATCTCCCTCATCATAGTTGTCATCCACTGTTGTTGTTCAAAATAGCACCAACGATCCACCCTGCAAGCAGTGGCTCATGAGGCTGGATGTTGGTGCTGTGTCATTCGGCTTTGTCCTCATCATCGTCTCTGTCATCGTCAAAGATAGCATCAATGATCCACCCTGTGAGCAGTGGCTCGCAAGGCTGGTCGTCGGTGCCAGGTCGTCATCGTCTCTGTTTGTTGGCCAGCCCAGTTGTCTGTTGTTGAAGACCCACCCCATGAGCAGTGGATTGTGAGGCTGGGGTGGCGGGGTCGTTGTTATATTAAAACCTACAAAAGAAGCAAAAAACAATATTAATAGAAAAGAGAATAAGAAAAACAAGAAACAAGACTTAATTATCATGTGTTGGAGCCTTCTCCAACACGGGCATTGGTTGTTGAACACATAGAACATGCATGACGTGGCACATTTGCAGCCATGGTGTGCCGTTTGCAGTGGTTGAAGGGGCGTGGAGGGTCATCAATGTGGCCATTTGTGGAGTGGTGGTGGAATGATGGTGGAGACAGAGTGAGCGTGGTGCTGGTGGCTGTGGGACAGTGCTGCCACTTTGTTTTTTGGGAGCCAAAGCACGACCAAATGGTCTGTGCATGGCCACAGGTATATAAGCACTCATGAAATCCGTGATTTTCCCTTGAGCTTGCTCTCTCACCCATAAATGTGAGTAATATAGTATCATAGTATTGATTTTAATTTAAAATGTAGTATATGTAGTGTGTATTATATTTTCATACCTTGCAAGGCTGATGCAACCAAAAGTCCAGTCCCAAACCAGTTGTGGTTGGTCTTTGGGTGGTCTATTAAGATGTTCTACTATGGATGAACCATGAACCGGACTTGTGAGAATGTTAGGGCAACCGCAACTGATGGTCCAGTTGCGATCAGTCTGGTTCAGTTCAGTCCACGGTCTTTTTTCGGTCCAATAGACTGGACTTTCAAACACTAAGGATGCAGCTCTGGAAGTAGGAGATGATAGTGAAAATGAAGAACGGGATCCACATGAAGGATCCCAGTACAGTTCTGAAGGCAAAGAGTTGGACTAGGAGGAACTCCAGTACCAGGAAATGAGGACCAGTCAGTGTGTATGTACGCACTAACAATGGAGCTAGACGCCACAAATAGATATGTGGTGTTGAATGAAGATGCAATGGATGACATTGAAGCATGGGATTTTGATGAGACAGGGTCTTCATTGTCAGGAGACAACAAGTTTCCCTTGCTGATAGAAGTTAGTGATGATGAGATTGTCATCAAGGACAAAATGGGGAAAGGCCTTGAACAGGGCTTTCCAGTAATGATAGAGGATGTCAGCTTTGAAGAGGAGCCATACGACAAAGTTGTCTACAAATTGAAGGTGCTATTTGCAGCTTCTAGAGCAGGGGAGGAAATACCTCCACTGAAGGAAGAGAGGAAGGTTGACAAGAGGTCGATCTATAAAGTCAGGAAGTCTAGCAGAAAGCTAGAGAGGCCAATTAGGTCAATGAAGGAGGTGAGGACCTTCTTAGTGTTGACAGAAGTGAATGGACAAGCAGCAGTAGCACTGTTTGACTCAGGGTGCACAACTGATGCAATATCCCCAGAATTGGTAAGAATAGTGGGCCTAAAAGTCCACAAATTGGAGGAACAGGTGCCCATGCAGCTAGGCACAAAAGGTAGTCAATTGAGAATCAATTATGGCATGAGGGCATGCATGAAATATGGGCTCATGGAGACAAGTCACTATTTTGATGTTATAAATATCAATAGATATGATGTCATAGTAGGCACCATATTTATGAGAAAGCGTGGCATTGTGCTCAACTTTAACCTTGACCAGATAAGGCACAAGGACCAAGTGCTTCTGGCATTGCAGGAAGGCACAGATGAATACCTGCAGGTTTAAAGGCAGGCAATGCAACACAGAGAAGCATGGCAAGAAAAACAAAGGCTGCCAAAGGAAGGCCCTCATTGACTGGAGTGCGGCAAGAATGCTGCACCATAGAAGAAAGAGCCACCAGATAAAGGTGGGTTTAAAAGTTCAGAAGAACTTCAAACACAGTCATGAAAGTTGATGACCGTGGTTGAGGAAGTGGACAATGTTGATAAGCATCACCCAGGGACAGGGTTGCCTTTACCCTTTCCAGTACTAATGGAGGAGGACAACAATATCACAGTGGATGATATTGAGAGAATGGTGGATAGGGCACATACTCTAGACCATCAAGCTAAAAGTACTCAGAGGATTAGGGAAGATTTGGAGGAGCTGGACGAAATTGTCCAGGAATTCATGAGGGGAAGGGACCCTCAAACATATAAGGAAAAAGGAAATAATGCTGGGCCATATCAATCCAGGAAAACCATTGATACAGATTGAATGAACAAAGTATTGATGGCAGTAATGAACAATCATACATCTGGAGTGAGCCAGATGGGCTCACTGATGGAACAGGATATACCACAATTGCGTGAAGAGTGGATGAGGTCAGGACATCATGGGCAGAGTGCCAGAGAGGCTGCTGCCAATGAGAGGAGTTGACCATTGGTTGACAAGGGTAAACAGTACAAGTACCATTCACCAAGGTGTCCAGACTCACTGAAGCCTGAATTATCTGAAAAATAGCACATTATACATGTGCTGGGTGGTGGAAACCTGCTCAGGTGGAGCAGACAGCACTGATACTGTGTGTAAGGAAGAAAAATGATAAGCTGAGGACTGTTGTCGATGGGTGACAGAGGAATGATAACACGGTAAAGGATGTTGCACCTTTACCAGACCAAGACATGATTTGCCTTGATGTAGTGAGAGCAAAGATACACTCAAAAATAGATCTGTCGGATGCATATGAACAGGTGCATGACATGCATAAAACCACATTCGCAATGATTTACAGGACATTTGTGAGCAATGTCATGCAACAGGGTGATCGTAACACTCTGTTGATGTTTCAGTGAGCAATGAACTCAATATTTTGGGAATACATTAAAATATTCCTACATGCATATTTGGATGACTTATTCGTCTACAGCAATATGGTGCAAGAGCACCAGAAACATCTTGGAATGGTTTTTGCTCGTTTATGCAAGCACAAGTTTTATCTCAAGGCAGATAAATGTGAATTATTTGTGGACAAGGTAGACTGCCTTGGCCATATGATAGACAAGAAGAGCCTCCATGTGGATGCCAATAAAATGGCAAAGATCCATGAATGGAATTGCCCATGGAATTTCAACAATGTGCAACGGTTTTTGGGCCTTGTACAATATCTGGCTTAGTGTTGCCACTGGCTCAGCCGAGGTTTTTCAATAAATTGGCTATAGCATGCCAGATAAAAAAATTTAAATCATCAGAATATTTGACCATATGGATGAGCCAATAAGCTGAGGGGTCCTCTGCCATAATTAGTTAATCCGATCACTTTCCCCCAAGTTATTCAATAAACAAATTCTGGCTTGATGGCTTAGCTTGAAATCAAAGCTGATCAAATAAGTCAGGAACAGGTGATTGGATCAACTAATGTTGGCAGAAGACCCCTCGGCTTATGGGCTTGTCCATACGGTCAAATATTCTGGTGATTTTATAAATTTTACTTGGCATGCTATAGCCAATTCATTGAAAAACCTTGGCTGAGCCAGTGGCAACACTAATCTGATTCTGGCTCATTTCTTGCCAGATATATTGGCTTACACCAGCCCACTGGCTGGCATGATGTTGAATGGGTCACCTTTTTACTGGAGACTGCTTCATGAGAAGTGTTTCCAGATGGTGAAGGCCATCTGTTGCAAGACACCTATCTTACACCCAATAGATATGAAGGAGGATGAACTGATATGGGTCATCTGCAATGCATCTGTATTTGGTATAGGTGCCATGTATGGTCAGGGAGAAACTTGGCAGACCTGCTGACCTGCTGGTTTCATGTCCAAGAAGTTTACTGATGCCCAATGTCATTACCCAGTGTTTGAGCAAGGGGCGCTCATGGTATTGGAAGTCCTCCTTAAATGGGGGGGCAAGTTATTTGGGTATTGTATCCATGTGGTTATGGATCACAAAGCTTCAAGACACAATCACACCTTTCTAGCTGACAGATGAGGTGAATGGACTACCTTGCCAGATTTGATTTTACATCAAAGGTACCTTGAATAATGGTGGATGCACTATCTAGATACTATGAGCATGACTACTGGATGGAAGTGCCAGGGATACAAGACTACATCAACACCAATGTAAGACTGGACCCAGGGCATGACAACTTGCCATGGGAGTGTCTATTTGAGGTCAAAGAGGGAGCCATTGAATCCAGAGTTTGTAGGACAAACTCCGCAAAGGTGCATGCAGAATTGTGTGCACTAAGAGAACACATTTAAAAGAGAGATGTGGTAGCTGCACAGATGGCAGCTGAACAGGAGGAGAGCCAGGAGGCTCCAAATGGGGGGACAATCGAAGAAGATTCCACTGTGTTTGAATCTAGGGCAAGAGGTGTAGACCTCCACATGAAGATGTCTCATGAGGACACCTTTGAGGAGGATATCCAAACAGGATATATAAAGGATCTATTTTTCCAAAGAGTCATGGAAAAGATAGGGAATAGCTTGTCCTTTACAATAAGGGACAGATTCATATGGGTCCAGAATAGAGGGGGAGAGGATGTAGTATGTGTCTCCTCTGCAGAATCAACCAATACAACATTGAGGACAAGAATATTGGAACAAGCCCACTGAGTGGTGGGCCATTACAGGCCTGAACATACTGCCGAATATGTGAGGAGGTGGTACTGGTGGCCTCGCATCTACAGCGAGACAGAGAAATTCTGCAAGTTGTGTGAGACATGCATGCAAGCTAAAGGTGAGTATCAAAAGCCAGCAGGGAAATTACACCTGTTGCCCATTGCCATTAGGCCTTGAGAATCAGTGGGAACAGACTTTATTGGTCCATTCTCTGAGGAGAACAGATTTAACTACCTATGGGTAGTTATTTGTTGAATGTCTTTGATGGTGCACCTAGTACTGGTGAACACTAAGATTATGATTTACATGCGTGAAGTTGTGAGGCTTCATGGTTTGCCATTGTCAATTGGGAGTGATTGCAACCCTAAGTTCATGGCTAAGTGGTGGCATGAATTACATAGGCTGATGGGCATGAAGTTACTCATGTCCACATCATTCCATCCACAAACAGACGGAGTGATGGGAAGGGCCAATAGGTCCATTGGTCAGATGTTTAGGGTGCTTATTTGTCCCAACCAAAAAGATTGGGTGGAAAAGTGCCCAGTGATTGAGTTTGCGATCAACTCCAGTGTAGTGAAGGTGACAGGTTTAGCCCTGTTCAAAGTTAATTACAGGTACATGCCTGTAGCAATGGGGAAGGTGAAGGACAATGAGAAGATGCTGCCAGGTGTCAGGATGTTCACTATGAATGCTCTCAGGAACATGGCTCTAGTGCATGATGTGCTAATAAAGTCAAGAGTCTTTCAACAACAGTATGTTGATAAGAAATGGCATGCAGGGCCAGACATGGAGGTGAACGACCTCATTTAGCTATTGACGAAGAATCTGGCCATGCCAAAAGGCAAGGCAAGTAAGTTGGTACCAAAATATGTGGGACTATATAAAGTGATGAAGGCTATACCTTCACCACCCAATTATGTGTTTGAATTGCCTTCCAAACTCGCCAGGAGATGAGTTCATCCTAAGTTTCATATGAGCCTATTAAGGCCTCATTATCTTAACAACAATGTCCTATTCCTGAATAGGATGAGGGCAGAACCATATAATTTTAGCACTCCAGAGAACACTGAATGGTATATCAATGAGATTGTCAGTTGTCACAAAACCATCACAGCCATCATCCACCATACCTATTGTTCCCATTCCCAACCTATTTGCAGCAACATTCTTTGATATCAGCAATATTTGACCTTGCCCTGAACTGTATTCACCAGCAGCATGTCATCCCACCTATATCATTGCTAATGTATGGCAGGGGTATGCCAACTCATGTGGGTATGGACCAAGGGTAGGTGCAGGTAGGGGTATGGGTACACATGATGCAACCCTCACAATACCTATACCCTTGTTGCAGGTATGGTGGGTATGATGGGCTACCAGACCAGACATTGCCAAACATGTGCAACACATGTAAATGGCCACTGTAAGGGGACAGCCCTCCAGGTACATATACTTCCCTACTTATTGTTCATACTTCATGGAAACCCTTTTCATTCTTTATTATTCTACTCTACTTACCTTTATTTGTTATTGTTTGGCTACAGGCAACTGGTAGTAGTAGAGACTTCTTTAATCAAACATCTAAGAATATCCCCAGTAGGATATTGGCAGTCAGGAATCGACCCCCTTATGTAATCAAGAAATGGTTAGGGTTATGTCACGTGCACCCGCCAAATCTGGGGAGTTGCACCTCAAAAAAAAAATTAGTGCATATATTATTGTAAATGTGTGTGTAATAGCTTTAGATAGCTAGCCATGTCCAAAAAAAGCATCTTAGCCGGTCCTGTGCCTCCGTCAAGGGGTGATGATATCATTCTACATCATGCTCTATGTCATGTGATGTATTACTAATCCACCAAATCTGTGGATTGGAATTTTTGAAAAATGTGCTAATTGATTCAATTTGTCGAAAAAACAATATTAGGTGATGGGAAAATAACCTTTTTTTGTAGCACTTTCTCCTCCTTCAATACTGATATTATTTAAGTTCTGTCACCTGGGGATTACTTCTAGGATGGTAAGGAAGAGTTCCTAGGCTTTATATTGTAAATATGAGTCTGTGTGGCAGAGGTGAAAGCATTGCAAGTGGGGGGCTCATTCAGCTTATGTAAGGGATGTTGGTTCCTGACTGCCGATATCTTATACTTGCTTTATAGCATTGACTTCTGTCATCACATAGTCTTTATAGACTCCCTGTGCCCTTTGTGGCCTCTGTGTTTCCTCATCTTCTGGGTCTTGCCCTTACAGTATGTTGGATTCTTAATAAGTATCTGGCTCTGCCCCACACTTTACTGGCTCTCATCTGGCTCTTATCCTTTCACTGGCAATAAACCACATCACCCAGCCTTTCCTGAGCTTCCCAGGAACTGAATTTACCCCTGAGTTTGCTTTGCTGGCACACTCTGGCTGCCATATCTGGCCCCCCTGGTTTTCTGGTGACATTTCCTAGGAACAAACACTTCTCCTGCCCTCTCTGGACTCTTGAGAGTGTAAACTACACAGCAACAACCCACCTAGTGTTTTAAGGTCCAGTTGACTGAACCAAGGACCGAACTGGACTGAACTGTGGTCCATGCTTTGGTCTGGTCCAACTTTCTGAAACTAGTAAGTAACCAAAACTGCAGTTTGGTTACCGGTTAACTTCTTTTGAAAACATTTGAAGACCATTATAAAACCAGTTGTAACTGGTTACAACTGGTCTTTTTACACTTAAATTATGTACCCTATAAAACAATAAACTAATGTATGTATTGTATATAATAGACTAACTACAAGGGGGGATGCCACACGAATTGGTGGGGCTTATATATGTTGCAGTAGTTGTACATGTTTGTTCACAGTAAATGAACATGTAATATGTGTTGTTTGCATCATGCATTGACACATTTGTTTATACTCAGCTGCTCTCTGCATGCTGTCTGACCACAACCACAACAGTTCCACACCACTGCTGCAAGCCCCTGCTTGCAGAGTGGATAGCCAGGTAACAACAACAGGAACAAGCAGATGACAGGCCAAACAATGCTGAACGAAGAGCTGGGATGACAACCATGAGGATGACAAATGGCAAGACAATGATTGGTAGGGATGGGGATGACAAATGATGGAGACAACAAATGACAGAGACAACAAACAACAGGGAAAGAGAACAATGGGGACAACAAACAATGGGGATGAAGAATGACAGGGACAACAAATGACAGGGACAACAAATGACAGGGACAACAAACAACAGGGACAATGGATGATGGGGATGATAAATGATGGGGATGATGAATGATGGAACAATGTCCATCGTCATTCGGGCCCTATGTAAGTTTTATTCCTTTTCTTTTAACTAACTAATGGTTTTTTCTTTGTTCTTAGTATTACATATCTTGTAATGACACCCCATGCCAAATCCTGGCTCTCCATCCTGAGCCACTGCTGTGAGCCCCTGCTCACAGGGTGGATGGGAGGGTACAATGATGAGAAACACCAGGGACAACCAATGGCAGAGACGATCAACAGTGGGGAAAATGAACAGCAGGAACAGCGAATGGCAGCAACAAACAGCAGCAAGAACACCAGAACCCCTATCCTTACTACAAATGTGAGAGGATGGGGCTGTGTGTGTGTTTTTTTTTTTTTTTTCATTCTTGTTTTCAACTTCATTTTCATTTGTTCATTCTCTAGCTACACCCCACCACTGCAAGCAACTGCTCACAGGGTGTGATTCATGTAATTTTATTTACTATATAATACAATTTATTTAAACTTGAAAACCAGTTGAAACCAGTCTAGACTAGTAGACCAAACCAATTAGGACCAGTTCTAATCAGTTCGGTTACAGTCTGACTGACTTGGGGTGCTGGTCTAGACCGGTTAACCCTCTTGGAGGTCAAAAAACCAGACCAAACCAGACCTTAAAACACTAAACCCACACCCATTCCTCAACAACAAGAAGTCAAAAAACACATTTTTTGACCCTTTCACCTCCTGAGCACCAACCACCTGGAAAGAAGCAACACACATGTGACCAAATTGATCCCCCACACTCCCTGAAGGTCCCTGAAGTGAAACAAGACACCTCAGACAGGTCCAGCCAATGTAAAGCAACAAAATGTGAAAAAATGTGTTTTTGGACATCTACAGCCCCTCAGAGTGAACCACCAAGAACCTGAGGTCATGAACAACACCACAACCTTCCCCCAACCTCCCTTATCACCCCTGAAGTGAAATGAGACCCCTCAGACAGGTCCAGCCGACGTAAAGTGATGAAATGTGAAAAAACACATTTTTGGACATCTACAGCCCCTCAGAGTAAACTGCCAAGAACCCAAGGTTATGAACACCACCAAAACCTTCCCCCAACCTCCCTTATCACCCCTCCAGCGAAATGACACCTTAACGATCCACAGGATGCCAAAACAAAATAAAAACACATTTTTCAACATTTTTACCCCCCAACCATGAACTGTGGAGAAAGGAGCAACACAAATGGTTCCAAACAACTCCCTTACACCCCTCAAAGGTCCCTGCAGCAAGCTGACAGCCTAGCAGCAACATACACCCCCACCAATGTTGCCAGCTCATTAAAAGCACCTCGACCAGGCCTTTGGAATCCCCACTTTGAAGTGAGATTCTACATATGTGTAAGGAGATCAAGGAGAAACTAGGGAAGGGTTTGAGTGAGGAAGAGAAGAAGGAGGCCCATGAGAAGTATAGGAGGGGGCAAGATGAGTTCTTTGAAGCACAGTGGGCAGCAGATGATGCTGAGGAGGCTAAGATGCTGCAACCACTTCTTCCAGCTGAGGAAAGGGCACTGGAATATTTTGAGGAGGTGCTGAGGAAGAAATGGAGTCCAGAAATGGTGGAGAAGTACAAGAAAAGGGGAGAGGAAAAATTAGAGGAAAAATGTACTGCAAATGCTGTGGCTGCAGAGGTAACAACAGCAACTGATGGCATGGACTCCTCTCTCTCATAACCTTCCATCAGCCACCCCTCCTTCACCAGTGAGTAGTCCTCCACCTCCTACTCCTTTGATTTTCTCCCCCTTTCCCTCTCCTCTCTCCTCACCTGTTACCAACTCTCCAATCTCTCCTCCTGGCCTTTCACATTCTTCTCAACCTCTCAACATTTCTCACCCACCTATGGAACCTCTGACTACCCCCCCAATCCCATCCACTGCTCCGACTCCTGTTGTCCACACGATTGTTGACCTATCCCCTGAAAACACTTCACTGTTACACCTGTTTCCTTCTCCTACCACCAATGTGGTACTATCCCCCTTACTGCTCCTACACCACCAGGGCAGCTATCACTAGCTGGGACTTTGGCAGCCTGTATTCTCAGAGCCACTTGGGATCCACCCTGATCCTGAACCCCCTCCATTCTGCAATCAAAACTGGATACGTTTCATTTTTCATCTTTTCATTATTTTTTAAAATTTCCGACTCCAATTCACATCACGTTCTTTTTTGATTTTATTTTCCTTCTTTATTCTCTTACTCATTGTTTCAACTTGAATATGTTGATGATCCAAACTCATTTGTCCCAACCACATTCTCTTGCTCACATACCCACACACTCATTCCAACTACACTTTCATCATTCACTTTCATCATGATGGTCAACATTGAAATCTCATCAGCCCACTTTGATTCAAGGTCTAATGATCACATACCCACCATCGGTTGTCACAAGACCATCACTGTCATCATCTACCACACTCATCATCCCCATTCCTGATCTATTCCCAGCGATGTCACTTGATATCAGCAATATTCAACTGTATCCTGAATCCACCAGCAGCACATTGTCTCACTAATGTCATTGTAAGATGTTTCCCATTTGGGCGCCCTCATTCTCACATGCCTCACAACATTTGGCATGTCATGACTCATCCAGCACAACTTTTATGTACTGGCATGCACATCAACATTCAGGGCTATGGCATGGTTGATATTTGGGGACTACCTCAGTCTTCCTCATCAGAATGGGTGGTGTATCAATGCACAGACTGGAAGACATGTAGATGGTTGATATGCATTGCCATTGGTCAGAATTGGGTGGAATGGCCAACCTTGGGCTTGGTACTGGCATTTTTTGTATTATTGTGGAGAGATGTCATTTGCTTTATTTCTGTTTTATTTTCTTCATGATTTTTTTCTCTTAGGGTTTGGTCTTGTGCATCAAGGGCAATGCACCTTAATGAGGGGGTGATGTAAGGGGACAGCCCTCCAGGTACATATACTTCCCTACTTATTGTTCATACTTCATGGAAACTCTTTTCATTCTTTATTATTCTACTCTACTTACCTTTATTTGTTATTGTTTGGCTACAGCCCTATTATGAGCAACTGGTAGTAGTAGAGACTTCTTTAATCAAACATCTAAGAATATCCCCAGTATACTTGCTTTATAGCATTGACTTCTGTCATT
>QMFE01008163.1:0-29403 GCA_003314665.1 Tricholoma sp. MG77 | reverse complement strand
ATGAGGGACGGAGGGAGGTGGTGTCGTGGTGGTGAGAGAATGAGAATGATGAGCTGGCGGATGATGCGGCCAGGTGCTTTGTCATACACAGCCACCGAACTGTATGTAAACTATAGTAATTAGCATACTCACCTGATAAGCCTTCATGGTGTAATGGTAAAGTCTTGCATTAATACTTACTCCAATGCCCAGTATATTAAATTAATAACAATACTATGTTCCGAACTGAGTCTGTGGAAAGTCTCAGTACTAATTCCTAGGAATTCTGAAAATTCCATGATTCCGATAGGAATTTCCACAGACAAAAGTAGGAATTTACTCGGACTTGGAATGCACATTTGGCAGAAACCTCAGCCAAAAAAATTCCTACAAAATTCCAATCGGAATCCTAGGACATTCCGCAGAATCCAATTGGATTCCAATTGGAATAGGTGGGGGAGTGTAAAGTACTTGAAAAGGTTGGACTTCCAGTTTCAGTTTGAACTTCTTGTGACAGCAAAACAGCACTAAACTGGACTGAACTGGACTGGTTTTTATTGGTCTGAACTCGTCCACACTGCCATAGGATACACCTCCAAAATATGCAACATCTGGCCCAATTTTTAAGAGAAACAGTTCAGAAATGCATGTGCTATGGCCAAAATGATCTGCAACAACAAAACTTAACTTACATGACACTTGATACTTGTGTATTTAAATATGTTATGACCTTACAACCTTTACAGTGGACTTATAGACACTATATTCCATGATTTACAGTTGATATTAAATTATTTGGCCACTGGTGTGCTTTTATATTCTGAGGAGTAAGTCTATTACAGCATCAATAGTTCTTTTATCATCATTACTGATCTCTCTTATCTAGAGTTGCTGATAATGATGACGATAACAATGACAATGGATCACTGGACCTCTCCTCCCCTCCAAAAGGGATGTGAGAGGTAATGTGTCCTTGAAAGACATGGAAGGACCAGAGGATCCTGTGAGTCCCCCACAGCTTAACTATGTACCACTGACATACCACAACAATAGAGCCATAACACTGAAAATTCTGCCAATCAACTTCAATCTTCAACCCTACCAGATACTTTGATATCTTGCATTGAAATTCAGCTTGGAGTGCATTCACTTGCATATGACCTTTCTCCCCACTCTTCAATCTAGCTCATCATTCTCTCCGCTGTCCCCCTCACATTTGTTCAAGCACTTTCCCAATCTCTTGCCAACACCCTCCTTGTGTCCAAGTGCAGTGAAACCACAACTGCCACTACCCTCATGGACTGCACCCTTGCTTCTATTTCTACTGTAAAAGCTTTTAATGCTGCCCCTTTCAGCAGTGTTGAACCATCCAAATCAGGCATCAACAAGGGCTTTCATTCATATGGTTTCTTTCATGTTATATTTGTTCATCGGAATTGGCTGACACTTGTATAACAGGTTTGGTTCTTTGCATGGCTTGAGAACAAGCTCAATGAAGGATATGATATTACAGAAGGGGAAGCCATGTTGCTTCTCTTCATCAACACTGCATTTTGTCCCTTCTCAGCCCTGCTTCTTCTGATTTATCTACCTTGTCCTTCGTCTATGTGGCAGAATGCAATTTTTTGTCAATGCTGCACCTTGTCCTTCATCTTGTGGTGGTGTGCAGGTTGCGCTCATCCTGCAGTAGTGATTTGCCTGCATGGTGGCATGCAGATCTTTGCCAACAGTGCCCCTGCCCTTTGTCTCTGGCATGGGACACAGATTTCTGCCAACACCTTACTGTTCTTCACAAACTACTACTCCTCCTGGTGTGATGCACAAATTTTCACCTGCATCACACTGCATCCCCCATCTCATCCACTTCTATTCACATTATGATAGCATTGTTTTGATGTGCTTTCCTCTCACTTGTATTGATGTACCAATAACCATGTAGCTTGTAGCTTGTTTTTATGGTATCATCGCACCACAATCCTGTCTGCCACATATCCACGATTCCACGGTAACTCCATGAGGCTGCACTGCCTTGCTCATGTTCCCATCTATGGTACTGTGCCCTCTTGTTCCTCTTGGACTACGGTTGCACACCATTTATGATACTCTTTTGTAGCCTATGTAGTTACAATTCTATAGATAAAATATAGCTACAAAGTCCCATCCGGTTGTGCTATGATTCGACAAACATGTTGATGTATTAATAGAGCTGTCAAATGTTTCCATATTGAGCCATGTCTTGCAGATGAACTGTCAGATAAGTGTTCAGATTCACTGCTGTCACTTTCTTCTTATCACCCATCTCTCTTTTCACTCACTCACTATGCCACCTTGTAAAAAACCCCAAACAAATCCAGATACTAGTGCTACTGTGCAACCACAGGGAGGATCACTTCAAACAGCAGAACGTGGGTGCTACATCTCAGTCATGTCCACTTACCTAACTTTTCACTTTAGAACAACAAGTGCCCAAAGGAACAACACTTCCTGATGTCCCCAGTACATGTTATATTTCTTTGTTCTGGCAACAATTCAGCATTATTGCAGACCATGGCGCAACTCACACCCGTGCATCACGTAAGGCAGTCCCACAGCCTCCATCGTCTGCAGGATCAACAAATCCTGGATCATCTGGTATGTGCTTCAGTAATCCAGATATGTAGAGGGGACTACCTAACAGGGTAGTATTAGCTAATGATATCAGAGGTTGCCAGTATCTACATAGCTGGGCTCGGCTAACCAGCAACCTCAGCTTAGTTAGAACCTCGGATACACGGAATATATGTTGGTTGTATTCATTCGTGTGAGGTCATACAAGCAACCTTATACTTTTTGAATATCCATTTTTTGAAGGGGACCCCCCCAACAATCTCTCCAAACTCCTAGTACAGACTAGGAGCATTATAACCGGCTTGACATGATGGCATGCCATAACAACAAAAAGAACACCAAAAGTGATAGGCAACCACCTGACTTGAGGAGCAATGGCATCGTCACTCCAGACAACCCCCTTTTGGATGGGGCTGTGCACAAGAAAGACATCCAAAAGGATGCCACATCACAAATCCAGAAAGATGAGCAGCTAATGAGTATGCCAGCAAATAGGCCTACAATGTCAGTGGTGCCTAAACAGCATGAACCAAAAGTCTCGATGTCTGAGACTATAGGACTAATGAGTCCTCTATTTGGAATGGGAATGCCATCAACGCTGCCAGGTATATACCTGATGGATGAAATAGGACGAGGGCCCTATCTGTTGAAAGGGAAGTATGGAAGATACCATACACCATTCAACCCTCAAGGACAAGTGCCAAGAGGGTCCATGCTCACAGAAGCACCATGGTTGGGGTACTCCTCAATGTCAACTATGACACATCAACAGCAACGTGAGGAAAAGAAGCCAGAAGCAACTGTGAATCCACAATCGTTGAGCGCCATGTGAGTGTGGATGCAACACCTCAACAAGAAAGGACTCCCGGAAGGATATACTTTCAAGTCTTGGTTCAAATTGATGAATGCAACCATGGAAGCAGTGGGGATAAGCCCACAAGCGAAGGAAGAACCTTCAACACCAATAAGACAGAAACTTCAGGTACAGCCTAAGGAGGCTCCAACAAGCCTCAAATGGCCAGATAACATACTAAAGGAAGCTGAGGAGAACCTCAGAAGGCCTCATCAACCAGATGAGACGAGTTCAGCAGCGGAAAGATGCCATCAAGCTGGCGAAAGGCTCAGGAATCCACCTGAGGTAAAGAAAGAAACAGAATCCATGCCCTCGAGCATGAGGACAACAGAATTGGAGCATGCTAAAAGGGTATGGGAAGCCAGAGTGGCTATCCAAAGGCTCCGCAGTTTGGAGCTAATGATGGGATGACACACATCACTAAAAGATGAAGGAGTCAAGTTTGATGACCAAGGACAACCTATAGATCGGAAGCCCAGCCAGGCCTTGAGGAATGGTGGACGCGCACCAAAAAACAAAGGTAAAGCCAAGAGATGGCAAGACAATGAGGATAAGCCTCAATACACACCAAAAGGTGGCCCAGGAGGACCACCAGGAGGACCACCAGGCAGTGGACCTCCAGGAGAAAGAGGCAGAGGAGGTGGAGATGACTTGTTAGATGATGAAGATGAGGAAGGAGGCAGCCATACACCCACAGACATGGAAGATGAAGTGGAGGGCATATATCCAGCCTTCATCAACCCCAACACACCTCCAGGAAGAGAATGGTCACGAACTCATGACCCTAGGGAAAAGTATCAAGGTCCAAAGTTGGACACAGTACAGTTAAGACCCTACATATACCCATACCAAAGGTCTCATACTGTCGAGTACGACTCATATAGAGACAAAGATAGTGTACGTCCAAGTAAATACCTGGATGCAATATAGTAAATTTCCTCAAATAATTGATGAAAAAGTATTGGCAAGAACAGAGGACCAAGGGAGCAGGAAAAGCACACCCAGAGTACTGACACCAGACAAATATGACAGTGCACCAGACGCCGAGGAGTATGAGAGGTGGTTAACCACCCTCCTTCATTGGCTGAGAGTCAACAAATGTATGGGGCCGGATATGGACCAGGAACAAATAGTATACATTCCAATGTACTTGAAAGGAGCCATGTTAACATGGTTTGATGATATTGTGGACAGTCTACACCATCACAAAAAAGGTTGGACCTTTAAAGAAGTAATCACCAGGTTATACAACTGGTTCATATATCATACAGGGATGCAAGATGCAGCCAAAAAATTTTATGAATCGTTGTACAATAGCGACGAAGGAGCAATAGCATTATACCATGCTATGATGAGGTATGCAGCTTGGATGGTCCAACCACCAGACAGGTACACATTCAAGAGTCAATACATGATTCGACTTCTGAAGCAGATGTACGAATTCATGGTCACCCAAGGAACAACCCTGGAATACTCGTCAATGGAGACAATACTCCACTACACCAGGAAGGCAGAAGAGAACATGTGCCTAATGGCATGATGGAACAAGAAGAGAAGGTGTTCAGGAGGAAACCCTCAAACTAGGCAGAAGCCAAAAAAAGATAATAATGAAGGAAATACCTCAGTCCAAGCCAGAGATCAACAACAACAGTCAAACCCTAAGGATGGTTATCATAACCAAGATAAGAATGCCAGCATATGGAATGCCGGTAAGACTAATGATCATTATTACAATGACAGGAATAAAGGATGCAGTAATGTGTCCAAAAATACAGACTATCCAAAAAAGGACATGGACATGAGCAAGATTACTTGCTATGGTTGTGGAGGAACAGGCCATATGGCCAAAGATCCAAATTGCCAGAAGGCAAAAGGGGAGAAAAAGCTGACTGCAAGAATGTACACAGCCAGGGACTTGATTGATGAGGATGACCCTCACGAAAATTCAGAAGATGTGTCACCTGATGGAGATGACGGAAATGGAAGTCACTCAGATGCAGGGGATGAAGAGGAGCTCAATATGGGCTCACAATACAGCTCCAAAGGAGACAAACAGACCTTCGAAGAATTTGGAGACTATGTGGATGACCGCACAGAAGGATTGGGAGAACAAATGTTCTCCATGAGAACAGGGTTGGACCTGGCCAACAGATACAGCGTGTTGAAAGAGGACATGCCCAAAGAACTGGAAGAGTGGGTTATCCAAGAGGATCATGAGTTTCCATTACTGGTAGAGGTCAGTGACAAAGATGAAGCCCGCCCAAATGGAGCAAGCAGCTCCTATGCTTTGCATACACAAGAAGACAATGAGACTGAGAACTGTGGTCAATGGATGACAATGGAATGACAATACAGTAAAGGATGTAACACCCTTACCTGATCAGGACCTCATCCGATTGGATGTGGCTAGAGCAAAAATTCACTCAAAAATTGATTTCTAGGATGCATATGAAAAAATATGCATGGAACCATTGGACGTTCAAAAGACCGCGTTTGCAATGGTCTACAGCACATTTGTGAGCAACGTCATGCAACAGGGCAATTGTAACACTCTGTCCATGTTCCAAAGGAATATGAACGACATATTCCTACATGTGTACCTAGATGATATTTTCATCTATAGCAACTCGGTGGAAGAACACCAGAAACACCTAGAATTGGTGTTTGCTTGTATATGCGAGCATCAATTTTATCTCAGAGAAGATAAATGTGAACTATTTGCAGACAGAATAGACTGTCTGGGCCACATAATAGACGAGAAAGGTCTACATGCAGATGCAGATAAAATGGCAAAAATACAAGAGTGGAATAGACCATGAAACTATAATGATGCCCAGAGGTTCCTGGGCATAGTACAATATCTGGCACACTTCTTACCAGACATATTGACATACACCAGCCCATTGGCTGGTATGACACAGAATGGAACACCATTCTATTGGAAGCTGCTTCATGAGAAGTGCTTCCAAATGATAAAGCACATATGCTGCAAGACACTGATACTGTGTCCTATAGAGCTGGCGAAAGATGAGCCAATATGGGTCATATGTGATGCATCTGTGTTTGGTGTAGGCACCATGTATGGACAAGGACCAAGCTGGCAAATGTGCTGACCAGCAGGGTTTATGTCCAAGAAATTCACGGATGCCCAGCGGAACTACCACGTATTTGAACATGAAACACTGGCTATTCTTGAAGCCCTCCTGAAATGGGAGGACAAGCTTCTAGGATATCATATCCATGTGGTGACAGACCACAAGGCACTGGAATTCTTTAAGATGCAATCATGCCTATCCAGCAGACAGATGAGGTGGATGGAATACCTCGCCAGATACAACTTTGACATAAGGTACGTCAAAGGGACACTGAATAAAGTAGCAGATGTGCTATCTTGGTATTACGAACATGACTACTGGGTGGAAGTCCCAGAGATACAGGACTATGTGAATGCCGACACACGGCTAGATCCTGAATATGATGACCTCCCATGGGAGCACCTAAGGGAAGTGAAAGAAGGAGTCATAGAAGCTCACGTTAAACGAGCAACAGAGGAGAAGATCCAAGTGGAACTTTGAGCCTTAAGAGAACATATCCAGGAATGGGATACATTAGCAGCCGAAATGGTGGCAGCACAGGAGGGTCAATCAGAACTCCAACAGCCACAGATGATGGAGGAAGACATGACTGTCTTCAAGTCCAGAGCAAAGGGAACAGACCTCCACAAGACACTGTCTCACATGGATACGTTCGAGGAAGATATCCAAAAAGGATACCAGGATGATCCACTATTCCAGAAGATCCTGGAAAAGATAGAGCTTCATGAGAAGTTCAGTCTAAAAGACAGATTCCTGTGGACCAGGAATAGAGGGGGAGAGGACATAGTATGCATCCCTTCAGGTCCATCCCTGAATACAACATTGTGAACACACATAGTCGAGCAGGGACATGTGATTGTGGGTCATTTTGGACCACAACACACAGCAGACTATATAAGGAGGTGGTACTGGTGGCCACGCATCTATATAAACATAGAAAAATACTGTCAATTGTGCAAGACATGCGCACAATCAAAAGGGGAATATCAGGTGCCAATGGGCAAACTACATCCATTGCCTATACCAACATGCCCATGGGATTCCATAGGCATGGACTTCATGGGACCATTCCCCAATGTTGGGGAATACAACTACCTATGGGTAGTTATATGTAGGATGACATCGATGGTTCACCTAGTTCCAGTGAACACGAGCATGACAGCATCACAGCTATCATCTACATACATACGTGAAGTCGTAAGGCTTCACAGATTGCCATCATCAATTGTATCTGATTGAGACCCTAAGTTCATGTCAAAATGGTGGCGTGAAATACAAAGGATAATGGGAATGAAATTGCTCCTATTGATGGCATTCCACCTGCAGACAGATGGGATAACAGAACAGGTAAACTGTTCAATAGGCCAAATCTTGAGGGCAATGATATGCCCTGACCAAAAGGACTGGGTGGAGAAATTACCATTGGTTGAATTTGCGATCAACTCGAGCATAGCAAGTGCCACGGGTATGGCACCTTTTGAGATAAATTACAGGTATATGCCTGTAATCATGAAGGAACTGAAGGAGAATGAACGCACACCTCTGGGGGTGTGAACATTTGCTCAAACACGCTAGGGAATATGGCCTTGGCACATGATGCTTTAATATCAACCTGAGTGTTCCAGAAACACCATGCAGAGAAGAGGAGGCGAGCAGAACCTCCAATCAAGGTGGGAGACCTTGTATACCTGTCAACAAAGAACTTGGCATTGCCGAAAGGACAAGCTAGTAAGCTAGTGCCCAAATATATAGGACCATACAAGGTCACGAAGGTGATACCTTCAACATCTAACTATGAATTGGAATTGCCTCATGAACTCGTGAAATGATGAATTCACCCAAGGTTCCATATCAATAGGTTGAAACCACACCACCCTAATGATGATGTTCTATTCCCGAACCGACAGTCACTGGAACTGTATGACTTCAGTGCCTCAAGTGATGCAGAATGGTATGTCGATGAGATTGTTGGCCACCGATGGAAGGGAAGAAACATAGAGTTCCTGGTGAAATGGAACTTAGGGGATTCCACATGGGAACCCTTTACTAACTGCAATGAGCTCGTTGCAATGGATGAGTATCTGACACTCATGGGGGTACAGGATTGGCCTGCACTATCCAAACACGTGACAAGGACATCGCAAAATATGACGTGTTGAAGAAATGCATAGAGACAATATGCCACATCGGGCATATATCAAGGCACAGCAGAAGCCGAGCCAAACAAGTGTGGTAGTGGAGATTGAAAAAACTTCAACATTTTCAAAACAACTACCACCACCACACCAGCAGCAGTGACAACATCAAGATGATGGACAAAGACCCCCAAGAATCGGGGGAAAAGGATGGCCGCAAGGGCCACCCACATGACAGGGGGAGAAGGGATGAGCCAAGAGGCTCATCAAGAAAAGAATGTGATTCACGTTCACCAGAGGAAAAGGAACAGCCTTGTTACAGTTTGGAGTAGAGGTGGCACAAAGGGTTACACTTTGTGTACCATCCCAAAGGATGTCAATGGTGCATGGATTACTGTGCACATGCAGCACAGGCAGACCTGATGCAGGAGGAATCATACCTCAAAGCAATCAGGACTCAAGATGTAGTTATCCAAGAGGAGAGCTTCTACAGGAGGAAAGCAGATGCTTACCTCGATGAACTGGATGTGGCAGACTGCCACATAAAACAATTAGAGGAACAGCTCAGCAGGTATGAGTGGCAGCTTGGTTTAGACTGAGAGTCTCAAGGGAGGAGCACAAAGTGCCTTAGATACAAATCAAGCAAGCCTGAAGCAAGGCCCAAACCTGCCCATTCAGCAAATACAGGTAGCCACCATTCAATGCTGACTTCACAGGCACCACAGTCAGCACCGCAGGCAGCAGTAGCTCCTGCTTATATCCACGAGGACGTGGTGATGGGGGACAACAACACTGATCATTTCCCTGCCCTTCCCCAACTGTCAGTGCCATATGCGTTGGCACTTAACCATCCTTCAATCCCGCAGACAGGCAACTGGGTACCTGCCCCACCACAACTGCTGCCGCCGTCTTTGATGAACACAGTGAGTAGGCCAGTACCACCTACCCCATTGATATTGAGGAGCAAGGAAGACCTTGTAAGGGCAATGGCCCAAGCTCATGAGCAAGATAATCATCTTGCCCTTTCCCGAATGAAGGCGTATATACACCTAAGGCAACAAGGTTGCCAATTCAAAATGAGGCGATCGCGAGGTGGAAGGCACCCATGTGGGCACAACCAGGGAATGTTGGGGGTAATCCCAATGTACCTACAGGTGTGAATACACCCAGATTGACAGACCCGTCCGAGGAATGGGCACATTGGTTCTGGCACTACCCTAAGGAGGCATCAAACAGACCAGGAGTTCAAAGGGGCAACAATGGTGTCGCCCTCACCTCAATACGAGGATTATTGCTGGTCATGGGGCATGCACTCCATGGAGACAGAGTACAAAGGGAACGTCTAATGTTCTTTATGAGAGCAGCTGAGCTCCTGGCAATGCCAGGGATGTATAGAAGGTTGATTGGCAAATTATGCCTCAACATTGCAACAACACCGAAGTTGACGGCAGCAGACCTAACAAACATGACGGTGGACGACATGGCACATCTGTTTGCATGCACAAGATGGAATTACCATCCAGCAGGTGTCGGATGCCCATGAATGGGCACAAGCTTATCTCCAGGCCACCTCAGTAGGCTTGGACACCATGCGTCGCACAGAGGCAATGATGGCATTGAGAAACATCCAGGACAGGAAGAGCATGGACCCTCAGGACATGCCAAGGCCACTGCAACCAGTGTGGTGGTATCCTCCCAAGGAAATGGCATTGGTACTGAGGCCACAGACATCAATGGCACCAAGGGATGCCCCGCCACCAACATTGGCAGATGTGACATGGCACCAAATGGGCCACCTGAAGCAGGCAAGATGAGTGAGGCTAATAAGCCTTACAACAATAGTTGGAATGCGCTGCAGATTGTGTATCTGCGGAAGAAAAAGAAGAAAAAGCCCAGCACAAGGTCTGGTCCAAAGAAGAAGGACGAGACTGACGAGTTGGATGATGACCCATTATTCAGAATGGGTCTGGTGCTGAGCATTCCAGAAGGAACATCATCAACCAGTGGGCAGGAACCACCAGATTCGGCAGTATCAACACCGGCGCAAAACCAAATGCTGGAATTGAAGGAACAGCTGTCAAGTTTGACAACTAGGGACGTCAAAATGAGAGGTGGTGGGCCAGGTGAGGAGTAGCCTCATCCGCAAAAAAAAAACTTCTTCTTAATATTCTTGCCAGCTAAGAAGTTGATGGGCTGCATTATTGATATAGCGTGACAATTAAATCGCCGAGGCATACACCTCTTACTGTGAATGTGTGCGATCATACATGTACAAGGTGGTTTTTTATTATTATTATGTGTTAAATATATTGGTTTGGACACTATTGTGTGAGCTATGCACACCGTTTGGTCATTACAGGATGACATGGGAGTACTTACTCCTGTTGAGTGGGCAATGGTATTGCCTGGCATGCTCATTGATATACGAGCATTTATATTACATTCATTATAAGTAAATAAACTGTACTATACATTGTGTTTAGTGTGCCATGAACACGCTAAGAGGGGGAGAATGTAGAGGGGACTACCTAACAGGGTTGTATTAGCTAATGACATCAGAGGTTGCCAGTATCTACATAGCCAGGCTCGGCTAACCAGCAACCTCAGCTTAGTTAGAACCTTGTATACACAGAATATACATTGGTCGTATTCATTCATGTGAGGTCATACAAGCAACCTTATAAGATATTTCTTTGTTAGACCCCTGTTAGATGCCACTGCCCCCCGTTCCCATTCCTGTGTCCATAAGCCAGCTATTCCCACATCATCTACTGATACTGGAACCCAAGGTGCATTCTGATGAATTCTACCTATCTAATATGTCTGCTAATGTCTATTTAATGCAGGTACTTCTGATCAACCCTCACATACTAGTGCACCATCTGAGACTGCTAATATACCAGGTATATTATATTGAATTTATTCTGGATAATATAAACATAACCTCTAATTTTGTAGAATCATCTATTCCTCAACCATGTACTTGCAAACCAACTAGGCATGCTCAGCAGGTAAATGCTAAAATATTTGATGTATTATATGTAATTAACAATGTGTATATTAGCTTGATCCTGTCATACCAATTACACCTGCTAAACCCAAGGCATCTAAACCCAAGGCACAGCCTGCAAAGCCTAAACCAAAAACTGCAGCTGCACTGTCTACATTTGCCTCCCATCAGATTGACACTTCTCATAATAAGCAATCTGCAGCAGTTTTATTCACTCTGTATAAACACTGTGCAGGTGTTGGTCCCTCTGTTAATGAACCACCACCTTCTTCTACTCTCCAACCAGCTGCTCAATTAGCTACTCAATCTTCTCAGAATGTTGCTCTGCAACTTGGTTCTGAAAATTTATCAGATGATGATGTAGAGGAGGAATTGCAAGAAGGTTTACATCATTTGAATTTTGAATCAGGCTCTGACTCTCAGTTGGATGCTGGCCCTCATTTGCACTCTGGCCCTTGTCCACACTCTGGCTCTCAGTCATCTTCAAGTTCCCAGTCCCATGCCATTTCTCCCTCATGTTCAGGTCCACAAGCTCCAGCAAAACCATGAGCTGGTGCTAAAGATGTATGGACTTTTTATACTGAAGTAAAAGGGAAGTGTGAGTGTGTACCTTGCAAGTAAGTTATATTTTTTGATTTCTCTACCTGTCAATTGATGTGCTACAGACATATCCATGAGTCCAATCCCTTGCATGCAGTTGCTACCTTCAGTCCTATAACAGGTACCTCAAATCTGCAAAAGCACCTGTATAATGAATACTTGGAGCAATGGGTCACCTCCTGTGATAGTCTTAATATTGAAATTACTGCTCAGGCAGCTCTCCCAGCTGTTAAACAGTTTCATCAAGAACCAGTTGATACACCCTTGGAGTCTGAACATCCAGAATATTCAAAGGAGGCATTTGTAGAAGCAATACTTGAATTCATTGTTGGAGATGACCAAGTATGTGCATATTTTCTTATTTCTAGCAAAACTAATATTAGCTTAGGCCATCAGTGTCATTGAGTCACCAAGACTAAGAAAGATATTTTTGCTTCTTCATCAAGAGCTGAAGGAGTTGGATATTCCTAGTTGCTCCACTATGCACAACCATTGGAGACATCGGATGCGTCTCCTATAGCAAAGGTGGAGGCTCCGGATAGGATAGCGTGACTGTGACTACAACATGCAGGTGACTACTGACTACCTGATCACGTGACTGCCCAATCCTACTACTCCATCTGCCCATCTCCCAAATGGCGATGTCCCTGTCACCTCCGAAAGAAAACAAAAGCAAAAAGGCAACAATATGTAAAAAATAATGTAGCAATGCAATGCCAAAATTCCAATCCATGATAAAAGAATTATAACAAAAGAAGACTCAACATGGGGGTGTCCATCCCAAAGCTTGAAGTGCACAGCTTAGGTCAACAAGACGAGGGTCTTGATCCCAGTTGAGCTTTGGAACAGGAGGAGCGGGAGCAGGTGCTACTCCAAAGGGAACCGTAACAATGGGTTTGCCTAGTCCTATACCAGAAAGATGACATCGGGTGATAAAGGGTTGAAATAGAGACTGAGGAGGCAAAGCTGAATGCAAAAATGTTTGGGGCTGTGAAAAAAAATGCGGTGGGGCTCGTCGTTGCAGGGTCCCAAATGGCTGTGTACGGCCTGTCCTCAGAGCTGAGAAATCCTGCGGCAGTGGGTACATGGTGGGTGGGGCTGGCATTGATGCAGTATCTTTGGCCCAGTCAAGACAGGTGGGTATGGGTGTCAAACACAGTGGTACGGGGCTCAACGGGGGTTCAACAAGAGGCAGGGGCGGTAAAACAGTAGCAGGGGGGATTTCAGATACGCTGGTAGCTGCGAAAGATCTGGGCGGCAGTGAAACAGATCGTTTACAGGGGGTCTGGGTCAAGATGGGGGGTTGGGACGTGTTTGGGGGCAGTTCTGGTGTGTCTAGGTGCATGCTCTGTCATTCCTGAGCTGTGGCTCGTGTTCCAGAGGGGGCCAGAGCAGGGGATACAGCTGTTGTCGACAGACACATCGTTGATGACATGGCGGGTCTGGTGGGCTCATGGTGGATAACGGGGGCAAGGGGGTCAAGCAGGTGGGGACTGGGGGGTGTGGGCAGGCTCCTGGATCGTCGTTGGAGACGGTGTGGCTGGCAGGGTGGTTCCATTGAGTAGACGACGTGTTTCAATGAGCAAAGTTGCTCGTCACGTGGTTCCATTTGCAGGGTTGCAGACCGTTGTTGTGGGCTGTTGACGGCCTGGGTAGTCTTCTCTGAGGTGGTGGTAGCCGTTTGGGTGCTTGCTGTGGCCCAGGTCGTCGCTTCAGAGGTGGTGGCAGAAGGGGTGGCCACCATTGTTGGTAGTGATGTGGCGGCAGGGCAGCATGGCTCAGGGCTCGAGACAAGGGGCTGGGGTGTCAACTGGGGTGCAGGGGATTGGCCTGGTAGTGTGTGCCATCGTTTGAGAGGTGTTGGTGGTGGGTTTGAAGCAGGAAATGGGGCGGTTGTGGTGGTTAACGACGACGTTGTCATTGCTGATGGAGGCTGTGCAGGCATCGTCAGTGGTGATGTGGCGACAGCGAGGAGTGGGCTGGGGGGTTTGATGAGGGTTTGGGTGGCCATTTCATTGGTTTTGGGTGTGGCTTGGGTGCTGAAGTCAACATGCGCATTTTTCAATGCAGTTGCATCATTGTCGTCGAGCGGCTCCGTTTGTAGGGCTGTGTCGTAACGTTTGGGGGCTGGGTTGGTCTGTGTGGCCATCTCGACGGTTGCAGTGGTGGTTTTGGTAGGTTCGCCACATGGTTCCGTCGTCTGCTTTCCTTTGCACTGCTTGCGCCTGTCCTTTATTCCTGCTCTGTATACCTCATCCATTCTCTCCTCCACTTCTTCGCCCCATTGCTGATAGGATTTCCTATAACCAGCTTGAAAACTGCGAGCGAAGGCATCATTCCACAGGTCTTGGATGCTTGGTGGTTGTTGTTTGTCATCCAGGTGATCTAAAATATAGTTTACCAATTTTTTCAGCATGCGGCTCGCATCGCTCGCTGCATGTTCTTCAGCAGTCATGAACAATAAGTCGAGGGAGGCCGTGCCAGTGTTAATGATGTCCATTTTTCGGGTTCTGGGTACTCAGTTCTGGGTGCTGCTATGACTGGTTCTGGTTCTGTATGACTGGTGCTGGTTCTGTATGACTGGTAAACTGGGGGACTAGTAGACTGTGGTTCTGTGGCAGTAACTGGGTGCTAGAGCTGGAGACTCGAGAGCAGTAGACTAAGAAGTATAGCTAGTTGTGAGCTTGCTGCATTGTGACATGGCACGCGAAAGAAAAAAAGCAGAAGCGACAAAAGCAGACTAGGCAGCAGTGAGTGTGTCAAAGCTCACTCTCATCACCAAGATGGAGACATTGGATGCATCTCCTATAGCGAAGGTGGAGGCTCCAGATAGGATAGCGTGACTGTGACTACAACATGCAGGTGACTACTGACTACCTGATCACATGACTGCCCAATCCTACTACTCCACCATATTGAAGAGACATATGAAGAACATATGAAGCAACTTGAAGAAGACATGGTGGTAACTACAATTTCATATTTAATACAAAATACTCATTTGAAACCCTTACAGAAATCAGTTGGCAAAATTTCATTTACAACTGATACATGGACAGATCCAAACCAGACATCATTCATGGCTGTGACAGCACACTGGATAAAATCTGTTGAAGAAAAGACAGGTACTGGTTTACAGAAAAAGCTTCAGCTTAGATCAGACCTTGCTGGATTTCACAAACTGCCTGGACATCATACTGGTGAACATCTTGCTCATTGTTTTCTATACATCACCGATCGCCTGGACATCACTAGAAAGGTAAGTAGAATAATTCATAAAATTTACTACCAGTAATCAAATAATGGATTGGATGGGTAACATGTGATAATGCTTCAAATAATGACACTATGATAACTTTCTTGACAATGCTTCTCCACAAGTGCAGGATCAAGATTGATATGGCTAAATGAAGAATTCGGTGAGAGTATTTGTTGTAATTAGCCTTTCCAGTATTTGATTTTTACTCATTTTTGATAGCTGTTTCCCTCACATTGTCAACCTTGCATGCAAGGCAGCATTAGCAGCAATTACAGACCTTGCTTTTGTTGATGACACTGTTGAAGGTTATGAAGATTATGAGCCCACCAACTATAGCAAGAATTGTATTGCAACAATCAATTCTTTTGTCAATTCTGTAAATGACATTGATTAGCCATATTCTATTGTTATTAACAGCAATTTATAGGTTCAAAACAGTAATATCAAGAAACAAAGATTCTCTGAATACGTGCAAGAACATTTTTCTCAAGACTATCAGCTGCTTCGTGATGTACTAACAAGGTGGTCATCAACACTGCTGATGATCAATCGGGTTCTAAAGCTAAAAGATGTAAAATTTACATATTGTTGATATTATTTATGCTAACTGTTATACAGGCTATTGAGGACATAACTCAAGACAATGAGTTCAAGGGGCTGCTCAAATTCAAGTTAAGTGAAAGAGATTGGAATCTACTAAAAGATTATCAACAAATTCTTCAAGTAATAATATATCTTCTAACAATTGATTATACTGACACAAAGTCACTAGGTTCCCCATGCATTCCAGGATGTTCTGGGTGCTGAAACAATGCCCACATTATGTTACTCAATTCCAGCTTACTCTGCATTCATTAACATGTGGGAGAACCTCAGAGATGATAATTTTGAGTGGGAGCCTATTATCCAACCAGGCTTGGACAAGCTAGAGGAATATCAGGCCTGTCTAGTGCATACACCAGCATATGTTGTGGCTATGGGTGAGACATCTATATTTTAGTGGATTGCTGACTTGACTTAATATCATATATAGCAATTGATCCTGCAAACAAACTTAGCTTCTACCATGATCAATCTCAACAGAAGTATGACATAGCCAAAGGTATTTTTATAGAAGCAGTGAGTAGACTTACACTATAACTATTTTTACAAGACTATAATTAATATCTTCAAAATAGCTTTGCCCCTATGACAACCAAACACCTTTACCACCTAACCCACCTGCTCCAACAAAGTCCTCACAGCCAAGTGCAGCAGATATTCTTGGTCTTAACCAAGTGCAACAGTCAGCTCAGCCAAGGCTTTTATTAGAGTGTGAGGTAGACCAATATCTGAGCAATCCTAATTCTGGAACAGGTATTCTGCCCTTCTGGCAGGTAGTCTATTTTTCATATGTGAGTTGATCACTGCTGATATATATTTAGGAACATGAACAGCAGTACCCTCAGATATTTCCACTTGCAATGGATATCATTCCTATTCAAGCATCTAGTGTGCCATGTGAAAGAGTATTCTCATCTGGAAAAGAGATGATGGCACCTCAAAGAAGATGTATCTCTCCCAAGTTAATGGAATCTTTGCAGATGATGAAGTACTCAATTCGGAAAGGAAGGCCCTTGAATTTTATGCAGGGTATGCAATGGAAGGATGAGCTTATAGAGTTTGAATTTGCAGCAAGGATGGAACCCATTGGTGAAGCAGAGGCATATGGTCGTAGCTTGAAGGATGATGATGAGGGATCAGATGATATGGAAGATAATATGGATGAGTTGGAGAAAGATTTGGAAGCATTGGAGCAACAGCTCTTTGATGATGAGTCTAGCAATGATGATGACAATGATTCAGCTGATGACATCTATGAGTAATAGTTTCCATTCACAGATATTACATGTATAAATGAGATTGTACAATATACTCAGATTGTAACAAGCTACTTGCTAACTACACAGCCATGAACTACAATGTGCCACTACAAAAGGTGTTGTATTGATGAATATCTGCATACCACTATTGAGATGAAAGATGAGGTCAACATTGACATCTACAGGAAATGGAGGATAAGGTGCAGCATTGACAAAATATGCATCCCACCACAGAGATGAACAGCACTGTACAAGAGGAAGAATGTGGAGATAGTCCTGATGAAGAACTGCATCCCACTGTGAAGATGAAGAATGAGGGCAGTGTTGACAAAGATCTGTATCCCGCCTTGGAGACAAATGACAAGGGTAGCATGGCAGGAGAGGAAGAACACAGTGCAGCACCAATGAAGAGCTGCACCACCACAGAGATGAAGGACAATGGCAGGGTTAGCATGTTGACGAAGATCTGCATCTGCCACAGAGGCAAAGGACACAGGCAGCATTGATGAAGATCTGCATTCTGCAATAGATGAAAGATAAGGGCAGGGCAGGGGAGGATCTGAACACTGCCATGGAGACCTAGAAAAGGGGGCAGAGTTGACCAAAGATAAGGGCAGGGTGGGCAGCATCCTGTTGCAGAGACAAAGGATGACATCCCATTGTAAAGACCACGGATGAGGGGCAGATAGTCAGGTGGAGGAAGCTGAGGAAAGGACAACAGCATTGGTGGATGTTTCGATGTTACAGCTCTATTTTTGTAGCATGTCAGTGGTACATAGTTGAGCTGTGGGGAATACACTCACTGGATCCTCTGCATGCCACCATGCAGCTGAAGGATGATGGCAGGATGGGCACAATCTGTATACTGTCATGAGACAAAGAACAAGATGCCGTGTTGATGAAGATTTGCATACCACCATGGAGATGAAGGACAAGGCAGGTGAATGACAAGAAGCAGGGCTTGGAGATGAAGGATGACAGCTAGATGGGTGTGGATCTGTATACCACCATGGAGACCAAGGACAAGGGGCAGCATTGACAAAAGACAAGGGCAGGGCACAGCAGCATTGTGTCATGGAGACAAAAGATGACACCCCATCATGAAGACAACAGATGGGCAGCAGAATAGTCAGGTGGAGAAAGTTGAAGAAAACAGGATGGCATTGTGGAAGTTTTGGCATTACAGCTCGATTGTTGCAGCACATCAGTTGTATGTATTAAGTTGTGGGGGAATACACTCACTGGATCCTCTGACCCTTCCCTGTCTTTTGAGAGCCTCTCGCATCCCTTTTGGAGGGGAGGAGAGGTCCAGCAATCCGTTGTTATCATTATCAGCAAGCCTAGATAAGGGAGATTAGTGATGATAATGCAAAAAGGACTGACAAGATAATGGTGGAATAAGGAAATGAAAGGCTGTAAAAGAGTGTTAATAACAAAAAGAATGTTGAGAAAGTATGGGGGAAGTTGGTAGAGGTGATGGAAAAGCGTGGGTGATAGCCTGCTATTTTTGACCAGCTTAGGTGCTCAGAGCTGCTCAGAGCCGGCCTTGGGCCATGCCAATCGGCCCAGCTTGCAAGCCAGAGCCACATTATCGGCCTGGGCACCTGAGCCAAGCCATGGGTGGGCCAAGCTGGGCCGTGACATCACTAGCACTCATTGTGTTAGGTGGTGTTTGGGCCTGGGATGGGCTGGTGACAGATGTGACTGGTGTTCTTGAAGACCAAATCACATGTCAGTAGATAGCAGCAATATCACAGAATTTTTTGATGGCATTTTGGCCTTGATCCAAGCTTCTCAGGGCCTTCTAAATGCAGCCACATGTCCTGTGGGGTCAAAAAATCTGTTTTGTCTCCAGGACATGCCAGGGGTGAGGATGCCACCCAAAAGAGGCATGTCCTGGGCAGCACTAAGTTGCTTTATTTCCTCCAGGACATGCTGAAAATCCATGGGACACATTTGAATTTTTGCCATCAAAAACAGGGGTGTTTTCTTAGGTAAATCAGGGCATTTTGACCTTCTGTGCTGCACTGCAAGCTCTACAGCAGTTCAAAAAATTTCCTCTTCTCAAGAACATGGATACATTAGCTACATACATCTGACAAAAAAATCTGGGTGGTTTAGAGCTATATTGAATTTGTACTGTGCACATCAATCTTCAGCACAATGATTTCTGGCATCCGGGGACTTGACGACAATATTACATCATTGTGTCCTGGTCCAATCTAAAGGTTGCTTATAAATTCGTGACGCAGGACTTCAGAAACACATATGAACAACGCGTTGTGTGTCACTTAGTGAACGCTATTCACCTGGTTCTTCACAACACATGATTTCCGGAAAACCCCGGCGCTGGACAGCGAATTTCTTTGCAATGTGTTACTTACGTAATACATCTTCTATATTGAGTAGAAGTGTGCGAATCTATCGACCTGTCGTTGAATTTTGGAACCAGTTCAATTAGTCCTTTGCTACTTTCAAGAACTTACACCAAGGCATTTATAAATAGAAAAGTTGTTGTTTATTTAAGTAATCTATGCTTTCCGACGCTGATAGCCCATAGTATTTTGAACTCTTCTTTTTGCCACCTTTCCAGCTCCATCAATGATCAGCCCATGTTGTATCACGTGTTCGACCTGTATTTTGGACATCTACAGGCTACGCGAGAGGTCCGCTGAGGTCCGGTGGTAAGCGACACCCTGATTTGTGTCAAAAAGCCGTCCGGGGATCAAAAACTTGACCTCTGCAATGTGTGTAATTTTTTTGCGAGGGGCCTATCAGCCGTAACGCTGGTGTAGGGTTTTGATGCGATCGAGCCTAAGAATAGTGAGGCAGGCACAGGATGCCTATTATTAGGCTGGTATTTTGGGAAGGTCAGGTGGGTACTACCTAGTCCACGTGACATTCACAACGAGATGACGTGTTAGTAAGGGCCATCTCCCACCTCAAGCTCAAATCCGTGTCACAACTACACTCCTGTCACCCATGCCATTTTTAGGGTTGTTTGCTCTCACAACTAGTCTAATCGTATCGGTTACTCTGGGATACGTGCTTACATCCCGCCATCGGGCCAGCTGGGCTGTGCGCAAGAAGGTTCCTTGTCATTACTCGTGTTCAAATAAATAATGTATTGACTTTGTCAATGGAAAGCTTCCCCCAGATCTGGATTCTTGGAGGATGCCTGGAAATTCATGTGAGGCTGAAGAGAAGATCTGGAAGGACTTGGACCAAGTCTTTCGCGATGGAGGTTATGTGCAGTGGGAGTATCTGTTTGGATCCGTTCTTGTCTTCCCTGGTAAAAAGCTTCCGCTGCCTAGTGGCTTTGGCTATGCCACTCCTATCAGAGGTATCGAGAATGAAGAAGACCCTGCAGGAACTGTGCAAAGACTCGGACGATTCAACTATATGGTTAGTCCTTTCGATATCTTCAGGCCACAACTACTCATATTCTTCTCGAATACAGAATCCTCTGACACGGATCGCCCGTACACGGGAGGGACACGACGTTGCTATCCGCGTCATCGCTATCAACAATGAAGGACGCGAGCACCTAAGTATCCTCCGAAAAGTCGGGACGGGCCCAAACGCCTTCCTCAGTAACAACCACGTTCTTCCCATGTTCAGCGAGTTCCACTTCCGTGATGTTGTGTTCGGCATATTCCCCAAGGTTGGCTGGACATTGGACGACGCGTATCGCTGGTGGGCCAAGAACTCCGTTGGAGACGTCGTAAACATGCTGATGCAAGCATTAGAGGTGAGCCCCGACAAGCTATATGGATCAGAAATCGCTCAAACACACAGCAAGGGTCTTGCATTCATCCACGATTTAAAAGTTGCTCATCGTGTATGTAATTGTTTTCCATCACACTCGGTACATGTTGATTTTGGGATCAGGACGCATTTCGTGACAATTTTCTCATCCAATGGCATCCCGAGTCCATGCATAGCCTGGCAATCCCGGTCTCCCCCCCCCGTGTATATCTGATTGACTTTGAAGTTGCTGTGGAGTTTCCGGCCGACTACACTCCTATGGAGTGTCTCTGCACAGGATATCCGTTGGGTGGCTCGTTCTCCCAACCTGAGATGTATTCCCGCCCTCCTGCCCCCGAGATGACCACCGGGGAATCTTACAGTCCTTTCAAGACAGATGTCTGGCAGCTGGGCATCAGCTTTGCCGACTTCCGTGTATGCAAATTCTTATTCTTGCTCATTTTTTTCTGACTGTTTCGTAGGCGAACATTTCTGGTATCGATGAGGTTCTAAAAGAGATGACCCATGCGGATTCAGGTGTGCGACTCGGTGCAAATCAAGCGTTGGAAAAGCTTGCCAGGGTGGTTGATGCTCTACCCCCGGCTTCATTACTCATTCACCCGGAGATCCTTCAGCCAATCGCTTCGTAGAGTACATGATTTATCAATGCACGTCGTCATTCGCTTCATTGTGTCTTCACTCAGGGTTATAACTACATATCTACAGAACACGTACCTCAGACAGTCGAAACGCTTCTATAAGTAGTGTAAAGACCCAATATTATGCCGCCTGCAGGAGGCATCTTTGGCCTTATCGTCGACAAGCACCAGCACCCATTTCGCCTCCACGCATATCTCCATAGCAATCCGACGAGGAAGATGAAGAATATGGGTTGTAACTCACTCCGGCATTGGATCGTGCTCATATACCGCCCGCGGATCCATCGTTCCACCAAGTTTAGTAGAGGACACCCACACCCACACCTACCCGCTGATCAACAGCATAACCACGAACGGCGTGTTATCCAACCCACTCATCCAGACCTTGTCGCCGGCGTACGAACAGGAGACTATCGGCAGGGGAACGAGGAAACGGGGATGGGCAAGGGCATGGGGAGGCACTGGAATCGCAGCGCAGGGTCGAACGTGGTTCCTCACCCGCACGAAGAGACGCATGCTTATACGCGCCCGCTGACGCTGGTCGATAAACATTTCAGGGGGAAGGATCACGCATATCCGTACCTACACCATCTTCCGAGCGTCCAGCCAGCAAAACGACAATCTTATCCCGAGCATCGTCCTCATTCCGAAGTTCAAGCTCATCACCAACGTCACCTTCAATCTCAACAGATGCCACGTTCGATTTTGCGCATGCGTGGACGTACAGTAACCAACTACAGATGAGGGATGGATGAGTACGTGAATGAGGTAATCGTAAAGCCTTGCCACGAATGGGCGAAATAATCGAAAGTCAAATATAATACGCGATGAGACTCCGTAATGAAGGCGGAGATGGAACGAGGATGAATAGAAGAAAGAAAGAAAGCCCGGAAAGAGTGATAATGAGACACTACTTATTCGCCAACCCACTCTATGCCACTTGCCAATGTCGCAAACACACCCTTACGGGCCACCAGCTCCCCATACGTCCCCTGCTCCTTTACTACCCAACATCATTCTCGACGAACTCTAATTCGAGAACGTAGGCGACGTAGATGTGAATTGCAAGCTGAACTGACTGCTCGCAACAGTCTGAACCGACTGCGGGAGCACCACTCCGGGAGTTGTAGGGGAATATGGCAAGACTTGAACACTTGAAGGCCGTCTCCCAATTCCATCGCTGCCGATAGTACCATTAAACGCCTCAGCCGCGATAGGAACAAAGCGACAAAGTCTCTTCGTATCCCTTGATGCTACAATGGCCGAAGCAGGGGCGACAGGCTTGGTGGACGTCAAGTTCGCCACAACGTCGAACATCCAATTCCCCAGTGGAAGAGGGCGGAGAGCGGGACGTGCAAGGGACTGATGTTTACAGTTTCATATTCACTGTGAGGTTGAAGATCGGTTCCTGTTCATCGTCGGCATCGGCATCGAGAAGCGCATGGACTTCCTCAGGAGGTGATAGGTCGAGGGGGCCCTTCTCTGGGAGAAAATCCCCAGTCTTACGTTGTGCTTTGTCCATCTCTCGGAATTCACCAACGCCCTCCTCCCTTTCATAGCCGTATTCCAGTTCAGCCTCCAAATCGTACCGAAACCCTTGTTTGACAACTGTCCCATCCTTGAGGACGTATACGAAGTCTTTGGATTTGACCTGGGAAAGATCATGTGTGATAATGATGGTTGTGCAGGAAGACTAACCAAGAATGAGAACACTTGGATTTCTCAACCTCGCTCTCACAATAGCCAGCCACTGCTTCTGCCCGCCACTCAACGCAACACCCGCCACACCTCCTCCCCAAAGTATCGTCTCGTACCCATCTGACAAATCCCTCACGAATTCATGAACTTGTCGGGTTGGGCCATGGCTATGCCTGGCATGAACGAGTTCTCACTGAGTGGCCCGGAGGCATGGGTCGATGACTTGTGTTCTATCTTAGAGAATCTCCCTGTAATGGATTTCTCTGAGTATAGAACTACTAGAGGTTGCCATTGTTTGGCAACACACACCTCTGGCAAGAAGCAATTCGCGGACCAAACATATTGATAACATATCTGGATGATATTGTCAGTTTCATCACCTCGTTGTTTTCACGTGCACATTCAATAAACAATTGTGAATTATGCAACAAATATGATGGCATCCCACATCCTTGTGGACATATTTAGAATTCATGTATGAAAAATCTTCATAATATAATTTTGGGATTTTGTTGTACTCTGTATTCTTCTCAATAGTCTAAATTTGGGTGAAGATATGGCAACTGATGACATGCTTTACTATTGTTTGAATTTAGTAAGGCACCATATTAATGAAAACATTTTGAGTGTGCCTCGCAATCATGGTCCAAATATTATCAGCTTGGATATCCGGCAACATATTTAGAATCTGCACAAGGGTATTGTGGTGTCACAAATGTAATTCTACATTCCAAATATAGTTTGCAAATAAATGGAGTGGGCTGTGAGTGGGCCTGCAATTGGGCCACAATTGGGCCGCGAATGTGACAATTGAATGTCGAGATGTATGGTTTGAGCAAGCCAGAAACTCATGTTGTATTCAATATAAATTCTTGCATAATTACAGAACTATGCTTAATATGAGAGTAGGGACGGTCTCGTCAACCTTTGAACCCTTTTGATTTCGTTTCTTGAGCCCACACTCCAACGGCCCATACTTGACAACAGTGTACTCTTTGCCCACTAGCGCTCCGGAAATAACAACAATGTTCTGTGCTGTAAGCGTGGGTGGAATAGGAACAACGTATTGTGATGGCACATGTATGCGGTTGCCCAAAGAGAACATGATTTTGGCACCATTGTTGTCATGACCGACGATGATACCTTGTTTTCCCTCGAGATCGCCGTGTTGGAATCCAGGATCATGAAGGACTGGTCTGGTACCAGTAATTTGGGCCTTCAGACGTTTTCCACTCATTTCTGCAGCTGCAAACCATGGTTTTGAAGCTGATGAACAAGATATAAGTAATTGACCAAAAAGGATTAGACACACATTACCAGGAATATTAGACGATGGCGTGCGTATAATTGATTGTGCCCAGTCCGAAGGCAAAGGGGTAGAGGGCACCAATGGCTGAGATGACGGCGGTATGGGGGTGCGAGAGGATGGATCCCATGCAGGAGATGACGATGACCAGGTTGATGGCAAGGGGGTTAAGGGGGCTGAAAATAGAGACATCAACGCTTCGGGCTGTCTTGTGAAACCGCCTCGCTGCAGCAACAATACATTAAACGGTATGAACTTTTCGTCCACACTGAAAAAGAATCATGAGCAGACGATGGGAAGACTAAAAAATAGCATCATACTGAACGGCCAGTTTCTTCATCTCAATTCGTATGCAACGCAGGGTAGCTTCCAACTTGATGGTGGTGAATCCATCATTCAACACCTCCTTGATGATCCCAAAATAATTCTTGAATCCGTGTTGTTTACCCATGACCACAACGCGGCGACCAATGAACCAACGGTTGGGGTCAGCGATGGGTGCTTCTTCAGCAGATGTTGCCATTTTCTGGTTAGTATTGACAGGTGTAGTTGCTGGTTGGCTATTGGTGATAACTTCAGAACTCCAAAATTCAATGGCGTGAGCAGATGTTTTGACCTTGATGGAATGTCAATAAAATTAGAAAACATGCTGGGCGGTATGCTTACCTCGAGGTGGAGCTTGTGATTGTAAAGTGCAAGATCCCCTGCCCTATCAACAGCAACAACCCACCCCATGAAGCCAGCGTTAGGGCCTGACATTATCTTCACCTCATCTCCAACTCGAACATCCTTACGCAGACAGTGAGAACCAATAGTTACCGAGATCCTGTGCACTGGAATGTGAACTTGAGCATCCATCAAAAGGATGCTTGAAATGACACCAAAGCATCCTTGCAGGTCTCCACACACGACACGAATGTGGTCACCTTCTCGCAGAGCCAGTGTATTGATGGCATCGTATGTTTGTTGAAGGAATGTGGAAGGAATACATGGATTGTTTTCAAAGCCAAGGAGTTCATCATGGGTTGGTAAGGCATCCTCACGAACGAAATCGTCGGTTGTGAGACGTAATAAACCCTCGAGATAAGTATTGCCCTTGAAGGTATATGACAGATAGTTTTCTGTGACATTTTCGTCACCATAACAAGCACGGATTGTTTCAGGGTTGAAAAGTGCTTGGGGGGGACGGATGTATCGCTTCCTCTTCTTGTTGGTCATATAAGTAGGGATTCGGGGAACAATTAAGAGTGTGGTCATGAAGGACAGTGTAATATCGAATACAAATGCAATATCTCCTTTGTAAGGCCTCTTCATCAGCTGTACCCAACCCAGGGTGTCAGGTGTATACATTGCTTGCTCTTGTAGGTTGAGCCTGGCATCCTGGGGAGAGATTTTGCATATGTCGTTTATGCTAGTGATTCGGACATGTTGGAGGTCCTTGCACACAATGTAGACAGCTTTAATATCTACAGCTTCCATGAATATTGAACCAGGGATGGACACACGCCCAAGGACTGAGCGTATTGTAGGCGTGGTATCTGGGCATTCGGAAGGCGAGTGTTTCCTCCTGGCCAAGCTAAATGCTTGGTATCAACAACGGAGCCTTCAAATCATGACACAAGGCCCACCTGAACAGGAACCCTATACAGGAAGTCATTGTTATCTATAGGGTTTAACGCAGGGTGTCCGAGTCTGTGCACTGAACCGTCTGCTACCACGTCTGCAGCCTTTTCCATGGTGCGCGCTTGCGCACAACCCAAGAAAGCCTGCCAAACGTGGTTATCTTCATCAGCTCGCTGGTACTCAAGAGCAAGATTAGCATGTGAAGATGCTCTATCAGCGACCATCGGTTCAAATTGTATAAACCCATCTACTTGCTGTCAGATTGTGACCGTACGGAGGGATAAAGGTTACCTAAGTCATCCTCGATTTCCTCTTCTCCATCGCTATTGTCTGCTACTTCAGCTTCCAAGCTTAGAAACTGGCAGACGTCCGTCTCTAACTATCTCAATTCTGTTGAACGTTTGCGTAAAAAGTTAGGAATTTAGGCTCACTCCTAGCTTACTCCTCTTGGATGTTCGTAATGATGACGATGGTATCTAGAAAGGCAAATAAGAAATCAACTAGGTGAGTTAGCAAAACAGCACTTGCCAAAGTTGACATGTTTTTTTTAAACCTTGGTGGACGAAAGGCAAGTTCCTTTCAGTGTTCACTGTGTATTGATTATGTAATACATTCCCAAACAACTACACCCGGATTCCGTTTGTAGGCAGGATGTAAGAATAAAAAGGCATGTACGTAGACATGTACATTGTACAATACATATCATATATAATCTGGTCGATAGGGCAGCGTGAAATGCAGATCTGGACAATGATAGATGTGATAAGAATAATCAGAATCTGACCATAGCGCGAAGGCGATCTATTAGCGGAGCAAATCTCAGATTGCTTTTCCACCTGAGCTAAATTCAGTGCGCCGATCATCTAGGATGTATGTGATAGACGCACCGGTTGTTCTACCCATATTTTAATTTCAACCATGGTGTTGGTATCAGACGATCCAGTGGCAAGCACGCATTGACCGTCTACCGACTCTGCCTACCAAACTTCTTGAGCATACATTGAATATTCTACATTTGCGAATAGACTTACTGCGACGGTTTGTACCAAACTACCTACTGCAGCGAATTCAGAACAATCAGCATGCACTACGAGAAAGCGGCTCACTGTGGCCATGGGGTAAGGACTGAACAAGAGAGCCAATGCATTGGTCAAAGACACAAGGGGATCCATCATCACTTCCAGCTAGTGTTAAGGCTCCGTCAAGGATCGAACACACCATCAATGGAACATTGTGATGAACTGGATGAGACAGAGATTGAACATGGTGAGTTGGCGGGATGGAATAAGTATCGATTCCGTCCTTGAGGTTTGACGTAAAGAGCAGTTGCTCATCGGCTGATAATGTCGCATATCCTCTATGGGAACAAGTGAGCATGGATAACAGTGTTGCTTAGTTTCACATACATGCGATGCCGAAGGCCATGGGTCCACCTTGTGGACCATGGGTTGATGGTATATGCCACGCTGCGAATGAACGACATAACTAGCCAATAGTGCACAGGAATTATGAGTACTCACACTTCATGGTTTTCTAGATAACACACAAGGACGGCCTGGCCTTTGTCGAAGAATGCAACGCTTCTGGCAATATATGGCCTCTGCGGTGCACCTGCAACAAGTGATAATTGACCATTCACATCCATGTCCCACACTTTCAAGCATCCACCGCCAACTGTTGCAAGCCGTCTCTGATGGGCATCGAAAGCAACTCCTTCTACTTCAGTGACATGTGCCTGTGTCAAGGAGGCAAAATCAAAGGCGACCTGCACAAGGGTATGAAATAACAGCAGAAAAATAAAGAAGGAAACACACCGCGTCCCTATGGCTCCGTCGATAAAGTTGGACTGAACCATCGGCGCTCACTAGTGCAAAAGCCGTGGTAGCGAAATCAGGGTTGAGGGGTGTCCAAGCCAAAGCACAAACAGGCCCATGAAAGGGCAGGTAGAGGTTCTGGACCTCCTTCCTGCTTTCCATGTCCCAGACAACTAGATACCCATCGTCAGCTGCCAAATGAAAATGAAAATGAATTAGCTATGAGATGCGGCAAGGAGGGAGAGGTCGAACCACCACTGAGGAGTAAGGCGCCATCGGAACTGATGCAAAGCGCATTTATTGGCTACGTGTGGCAAGTAAGAGTGTGCTTTAATACGAACTGCATAAAGAAGGATAAGCGATCGCGATGCTGCTACAACAGTGACATCAAGTGCTCACAGTGGGAAGCGGCATAGTAAATAGGCGGTAAGATGGTAAGATGGTAAAACACAGAAATTGGCTGAGGTGATTTGTGAAAGGGCCTTAAGAAGCTCTGAAAACAATAAGCGTTGCGCATACAAATGGTTTCAGCCATTTGTCGGTAGGATGAAGGGCTACCCTGAGGATGAAAGCGGAAATATGTGAGCATCCTCCATTGTTTGATTGCGAGGAACAACACCTTACCGTCAGAACAGCACCTATGTATCGGCAGAGATCTGCTTCATTGTAGTTTTCTTTTGTTCTGGCTCCTCGGGTTCCCAAGTTTTATATTTACATGGGCGGTGTTTGGAGGGCTTTACACTCCCCCACATGTATACATGGAGTCTATGTAGACTACATGGAGTTTACTGGGAGTCTACATAGACTTTAGGTGGAGTATGGGTTCACCAAACATGGAATTCATGTTGATGGCAAGTCTATGTAGACTCCATGTAGACTCCCAGTAAACTCCATGTATTTACAAGGAGTAGTGGGACTCCCACTAAATACTATACATAGACTCCATGTAGACTCCATGTAGACTATAGGTAGACTGTAGAGTCTATGTACACTCTATGTAGACTCCATGTACACCCTTACTAATTATAAGAAAAATGTTTGCCAGCCACAAGGATTGAACCACAGCCAAGTGGTATCATGGGAATAACTCTGACAGTCTTAACCACTAGACTAAATAGCCATACTATTTACAGAAACATCGATCACTAAGTACACT
>QMFE01008140.1:0-19810 GCA_003314665.1 Tricholoma sp. MG77 | reverse complement strand
CCACCATTTTACAACCCCCATCTCTCGTTCCACCCCTGTTGAGCTCTGTACCCCCATGTTTGACACCCATACCTGCACGTCTAGACTGGGCTGACGATGTCAAGTCGATGCCAACCACCCCCATCATGTATCCACCACAGGATATTTCAGCTTTGAAGATGGGCCATCCACAACCATTTAGAACCCTATGACGACGGACTCGACAACAATGAGCCCCCCCGCAATTTTTTCCATCTCAAGATTTTTTTAATTTAGCTCTGCCTTCTCTTGCTCCACCTCAACCTTTTATTACTCATTGACATACTTTTGGTATCACCCCTGGAAAACCTGTTGTCACAATTCCTTCCAGAACCACTCCTGCTCCTGTCCTGAAGCTTGACTGGGATCATGACCCCTGCCTTGCTGACTTGAGTCGAGCTCTCCGTGCTTTGGGATGGGTACCTCCTTGTTGAGTTTTCCCTTGATTTATTTTTTTAATATTAGTCATAGAATTTTTCTGGTGATGTTATTATTATTTCTAGCTATTGTTTGTTTGTTTTTCTTTCTGTGGTGATGAGGATGCCGCCTTTTTTGGAGGTGGGCAGATGGAGTAGGGTGTGTGGGCACCTACTCCAGGTAGTGACGTGACCATAGCTAGTTAGAGAGTCACATGTAGTAGAGTCACAGTATCACATTGTTGCTTGCTGCCTCCACCATAGCTCCGGCATGTCCAACATGCATGTTTTGGCTGGCAGCTTTGCTGTCAGCATGTCCTGAGGCAAACCAGATTTTTAGGAGCTCACAGGACATAGAACCACATTTGGAAGGCCTGAGGAGCTCGGATCGAGGCTGAAATGCCATCAAAATAAGAAATGGTATTGCCACTATCTACTGACATGTGATCCGGTCATCACAAACATTTGCCACTATCCACCACAACTGGCTGCAGGTCCGCTCACCACTGAACACAGCAAGTGCGTGCTGTCTGGGGGCACTGCACAGCTGCTGTATCCGGGATACGCATCATGTAAGCCTCCCTGCCAGCTCGCTGTGTCCCATAAGCCTACACTGAATGCTATTGACCCAACTTTTCCAGGTCATGTGATTCTGGAAATTTCCAGACTACTATGTGATTGTGTTGAACTTGCACATTGCATTGCATAAAACTGAAGTTCATCATGATTTCCTCACCTGGTGTTTGAGGGTTGCATGATATATTCTACGTACTTATATCTCAACCATATAATGCTGTATAACTCTTTAACTACTATATATTCATGAACAAATGAACATAATACTATCAAATGACTATTGACTTAGAAAATATAAGCCATTTTTGCAACATCACAAGTCAACATAATTACAGAATATCCACTATATATCCCATTGTATTGTTAACTCATTGTGGATCCTGATGATTCTTAGGCTATGTTCTTTGCATTTTCTCACTGGTCTTCTCAAAGTGTTGAATATCTTTAACAAGATCACTGGCATCATGACCTACATACATATATCTTGATCCATAATTGACTTCATCCAAGTATGATTATGGTAATTGGCCTGAGTTTTTAGAATACTGGCTGCATGCCATAGATCCTCAGTACACTTAAGAAGGTGAGTCTGATATCTATCAAGCTAATCAGAAAAATGATTTTAGTGACTGACAACTGTGGGTTCAATTCAATAATAACAGCCTACCTCTTCTTCACTCTCACTTCCATGCTCTATTGGTGAACTTCTTCAAATAGTATTTGAACTGGTATATAAACTATAATGGTTCATCTTCAACAATCAATAGTCATTTGATAGGATTATGTTCATTTGTTCATATATATATAGTGGTTAAAGAGTTATACAGCATTATGTGGTTGATATAAGTACTTTCTACTTAGAATATATTGTCCAACCCTCAAACACCAGGAGGAAATCATGATGAACTTCAGTTTTACATGATGTGACATGCAAGTTCAACACAATCACATGATAATCTGGAAATTTCTGGAATCACATGACCTGGAAAAGTTGTTGGGTCAATAGTGTTCAGTCTGAGCAACCCCAGGAGTCAGGGGGGTTTGATCTTGGGTTGCTTATTTTCACTCAACACGCATAAGGTGCAGGGTTCACCGATGACTCTTCATGGTCAAAATCATGATGGATCAGATTAAACTTGAAATGCCTACAAATTACCTATAGGTTGAATCACCATTGAATCAAGACATTTGGCCACTACTAGAGTTGCAGACAATGCTGCATTGCCTGTCCCATCCTTGCTATTGAATTTGTATCATAATGGCTTGATCATATCCCACTATTATTTTGTGTGTCTATTACCCCACCTCCCAGTATTTATTCTGTTGACCTCTGGAATTGGCATTTAGAACAATAAATGGCACCAACATATTTCCTGGTGAGTTTTCATCGTATATTTGCTATAATTGTTAGGTCGAGATAGTTCTTAGCCACAAAAATTTCCTATGGCATTGTTACAGCTGGCATGGATACTGAATCACCAGGAAAGGTAGGTTCAAATCTGTGTCAAACATTTCTGCTTATGGTATGATGCAGGCCCGTTCTGTCATGTTCAACTACTGGATGCACAATTTGGATACCCATCACTCTGTGAGGTTACTGCAACCAGGATCTCTGTCTGTCATGCTTATCCTTTGATTGGGGGCTTTTAGACAGGTTGTGGGTAACGTGCTCAAAGACTGACAGGGAGAATTCAATTCTGGATGTGGATGTACATTCTTTTTTGCATCCCCCCCTTCTGATTTAACATCCTATCCAGACAATGGCCACTTCTTGGAAGCTGTTGACATCTAGTATGGCTCTGCCACCAACATGAAGTTGTTCAATCCTCACCAAATCACAATCTGCAATGGCAACCTCATCATTGCCATGGATTCCACTTCCACCATCCCACAGCCCAACCTGGGCTCACTACTAGTAAGCTATCCATCGTGTAATGTTAATCCCAACTTGTAAAAAGAATTATTTTTGGCTTAGGCTTGACCACTTGTTCCAATCCTCAAAAAGGATGTATATAAGCAGTATGTTCCATTTGTATGTTCAAGGATGCACCAGGATGGTCTAGTTGCCTGGCTCGGATGGGTAAGTGAGTATTAGTTTCTTTGTTTGATTCCCTCAACTTTGCTTGGCATTCGTAAGGCCTGTTATTGAGGATGGCAAGGTGGGTGGGCATATGAAGATTGTAGGGTGGGATGCGCTAAGCGGCAGATGTCAATGTTTTATGATGACACATTATCAAATTTGTGCTTTGTCTTTTTGCCTTGTCCTTGAATGTAAAACTGATCCATTGTCTCCTCTAGGCACAAGGAAGATGGGAGACCTTCCAATGTTATGATGGATGGTGGCCATATATATGTATGTGTTTCCCTCTTCTCAACCATGGTCTTCATGGTGTACAATTCTTGGAATGGCCAGCACTTTTTCCAATGGGATGACAAATGAAAAGCTGGGGCTGCTGGCTACCCTTCCCTCAATCTCATCAAGAGCGAAATATACTTTCAAGCAGAGCTGTTTGGGTGGGTAGAGGCTCTTGTAGATAATAATGTGCTGCTCATCAGTGTCATCACTGATGTATAGTCTCTGATCTGCTCCTCCTCATCCACTGGGTACCACCCCATCCTTTTTTATCTTTGACATAACTACATTATCTGCCATCCTCAATGCTACACCATCACAATGCAACCATGCCAATTGATCATGCAAAGTCCCAGCATGCCTGGGATTGATATTTTTGAGGTGAAAAGGGATAAGGTAAATCTGAGGATATACAGTACTTGACACACACATTGAATAACAAAGAACAACACACATGAGAAGTATGACACATTGATGGCAGATGCAACACAATTCAGAGGTAAGCGAATGAGTCCAGCTTTGTATGGATGTGCTTGTTATATGTGAATAGAGATCAGTGTAAAATATTATTTGCTAGTAATAATGCAGATAATATTTTCCAAGATTTGGGGGAAGATTCTGAAAATCCTGTTTGTGATGGTCATGTGACAGGATGCAAACTCCAACCTGGCAAGTGGCCTTGTTCTTCTTCAACAGTGTGTCAACTGCAATCATACCATATACTCTTGGTCTGACTTGATTGTCACTGCACCACCCTTTCCACCACTGAAAATGGAGTTCAATCAAAACTTCTGAAGTCAGGTTTTGTAGACATACCTTGAGCCAATCCACCACATCTTGAATGGTGGTCCATTGTGAACACCAGGGCTATATTGATCAGCAAGGTCATGAACTCTTAGCCATTCTTGTATAAATGCAAATCAGTCAAGTTCTGCAATATCAATGTGGTTGAACTTTGTATTTCTGTGCTTCCTCATAACAGTTTTGCCCAAATGGCTTGCACTAGGGGCTTGCTCAGCTGAAGAGAAGACCATTGTGATGGAAACCATGTGTCCAGCCAAATCAAGTGGAGCTGAAGAAGATATCAACAGATAGGTCAGAGCAGATAGGGCCATCTTACTTGAAGGTGGCGCAGTTTCTGAAGGGACACTAGTGATAGGAGATTTGGAAGTAGCTGTAGTTGGTATTTGCTCTATAAGAGGTTAGGGAATAGATTCAGAACTGGTACTAGTGGGTGCTGCTGAGCATGCAGAAGGGACTGGAGTAGGAACCATGAAGGAAGGTACAGGCACACAGGAATGGTCAGGATGATATGCCTGAAGTGTATCCCTGATCTCCTGAAGGGGATAGAAGTATATAGGGGGATTACTCCCTCCATCTACCAAATGATCAGCAGTGCAGAGGTACCAGTGAAAAACTTGCATACCAATCCATGTGGGGTTTGACAGTGAACTGTCAGAAGGCCAATGAGGAAGAATATTGGCATAATCAGGCTAAGGTGGCATAGCAACTGGGGTTAAGGGTGGAGGACAAACACCCTTGGGTGACTTAGGTGCAGAGGGATGAAGGCGAATAGTTGTCATTATTGGTCCTGAAAATGCAAGTCAAATAAACACGCCTTTATGTATATTGTCTCATCATTCCTCTGAGTTAGGTTTAACACATCTGGAAGGACCATCCAGGAGCTGTTGATTGCACTAGCAAAATTGTATGATGGAGGAGTATGAAAAAATATCAGCTGCAAAGGTTAAGATCACAGGTCACATTATGGGGCACAAAATTGAGGTCCCTGGCTGCAGGGAAGGTGGCACACAAGTTATGAGCAATAGAATGGAGGCACAGTGAAAGCAAGCAACACACAAAACAGAAATAGTAGCAGATGGTCCATAGGGAAGCTGTTATGATCCATAACTACCCCCCTCATTGTCACACATTTTCCTATGCTCCCCATGACATCTGTCACACCTGTGACTATCCCCTACACCCCCTAGAACCCTCTTGCCAATTTACAAGTTGTTCCAGCTAGCACTTTGCTCTCTACACGCTGCTATGCTCATGCGAGCACTTCTGCATTATCACTGTGGTCAAAGTCCATTTGTCTGCAATCTCCGCACAGTCAAGTGTCATCATGTGCACCCCACGCTTCTGCTTCCACATGTCTCCTGAGCTCCCTGCACCCCATGCATTCATTTTTGTGCAATAACCTTGTTTCACATCACAACCAACATCTATTCTTGTGCAAGCTATTTCTGTGTGTGCACCACACAACTCTAGCATCATCTGATCTGCTCCACTGTGCTCTCGCCTCGCACTTAGCACTTATCCTGGGTCATGCTGTGTGCAACCAAATTTGAAATTCTATTTCATGTCTGTATTCTTAGTTCATCTTGTTCATTCATTTGAAATTCATTCACTACTACTTCAATTATGTTATTCCATACCCACCTTATGTAATCATGGAGCACTGCTCTTCCTTATGCTCTCATGCTTGTTAAATAGCTGTTGCTCCCACTTTCATTCTTTAGCTTTGTTATCAACTTCAATACAACCCCATTTTCTGTTGTAACTCTAACTTGCTTGTGCTTTGTACTTGTCCATTACCTGCATTGTCCATGCATGTTCCTGTGTGTAACCTCTGCAATACATCTGTTGTTGAACTCAGTCTCGTCCGCTCTCTTATTCCTAGTCATCATCTCCTCTTAATTCTGAAATATGGGCACATCACTAGATCAGGGTGCAACTGGCCTGCTCTGCATGGTTGAAGCCATTAGCCCATATGTCCACCAGTTCTCTGAAGCTGTGTATGCTCCCCTCTTGGACAAGTAGGCTTACATTCACTACAGCTTCTTCTGCAAGCACCTCTGCATCCACTTTGCACCTTGGGCACAGCTGATTTATTGGACTCAGGCTACCAGGTGGGACATTGGAGTCGATGTCAACATCCAAGTTGTCTAGTTGGAGTAACAGAGTCACAGATTAATGATATCAGCCACAGGACAAAGGTGAACAAATATGTTTTCCCTCCTGCTTCATCCTCCTGGTCCCCTTCATCCCTCACCTCATTGGAAGAGCCACCCACATACTCCCTACTTTTGATATGCATCTTCTGTCCCTGGGGAAGTATGTTCTCCATCAGGTATTTTGATGTTGGGTGGACTTGTATTGCAACAAGGGAAGGCTATGAGTTGAAGATGTCAGGCTGAGACTGGATTGAACATTGAGGCCACCGGAGCACCCACTCTGTTTCAAATTGCACTAGGTACTATATGTGACATTCAATATGTAGATAATCTAAGCTAAACTCAGATTGTGAAATTTACCTGGTGTCTGATGTCCTTGCATAAACCACTCCTGAGTACTGCTTGACTCATCTGAAAGCATCAGGTGGTGCCATAAGAAGGGGTCATCATGTCTTATCTTCCAGAAGTTCATTTCTACACATTCAACCTGTGCTTGGTCAAGCTGCAAGGCAGCACTCATGAGGACACAAGATGGGATGAAGTTGTATTGGGCCTCTCCATCACATTCCAGTACATTTTGAGCCTGCAATAATATAGCCAACTGGGAACTACAGTTAGAAGTAACTTGACAAGTATATGGAATTAACTTACAATCCAACTCTTCAGCTTTTCTTGATCTACTGTAAATCCTTCCCTAAGTTGGAGAGGAACCATCTCCAGCTTGCACTCATCAATCCATACTGATACCTGTTGCCCAATGAGGGTCTTCAATCCCTGATTTGATAGATTGGATAACTTATAACATAGAATTTAGATAGTTAGAAAACATACTGGTTAGTTTGGAAGTTCATAAAGAAGTCATCACCTCTGAGTATGGCCTGTTTGACAGAATGATGGAGAGGTGATTGAATGGAAACCAGGAGGTTGGCAATGAAGGATTCAGTGAGTTGAGTATAGGAAGGCATTGTAGCACTGATATTGCAAGTTGAACAGCAAATTAACTGTGATGGCAAAGACCAAGGTAAGTGCATTGCAATACCAATTTAGTTGTAATTGTTTTCAGGTGGTACAGAAACTGAAACAACAGCTTGCTACCTCAATGCCCAAATACCAACCATTGTTCAGACTGACAAAGTGCCCCAAGTTGGATGTACAAACAGACAGCAGTACCCCTACTGTCCCCAACCCCAACATGCCCCCCTCTGTCCCCACTACAGCTGCAATGGAACCCCCAATGCTCCATCTCCAAAACTCACAATGTGCCCCAAGCTCAATAAACTGATGGTTGCCAGCACCTCCACCCCCCTGAAACTCCAGCACCTTCTGCACTTGACCACCACTGGTTCATCCCTGATTTCAAGAGGGCTCTGTGGAAGCTGTTGTTCCAGCTTCCCACTTCTATGGAGTGCCAGCACTCGCACCACCATTTGGTGGATATTTTCAGGGCAGTGAGGACAGACATGTTAGGTTCAAGAATCTGCTAGTAAGGCATGACACAGGTTACCCACAGGTATATTTTGCTCAACCCTTACCCATACCTGCAAACACCATACCCATACGGTAATGGGTGTGGTATTATCGCAGGTTTGGGTGGGTTTACCATGTGTTTGGATGGTTTTCACTTGGTTTTCTACATATTTATTATAAATGTATATAACTATATATATTACTAAACTAAAAAACCCTCCACTCATGTTTGCAGCAAGGGAGGGGGTCATTGTTGTTGTCATTGCCCGTTGGTGGTCATTAGCACCCACTATCCACACTGTAAGCAGTGGCTCACAGCAGTGGTGATGGGTGCTGGGTTGTCAGCCGTTGTTGCCTCATTGCTGTTGGTGTTGTGGTCCCCCCTGTCATCATCATCATTGTCCCCCTTTTGTTGATTGTCATTAGCACCCACTATCCACCCTGCAAGCAGTGGCTTGCAGCAGTGACTGGGCATTCAAACTGGATTGGCAATATCAACAGGAGCAAGTGGAGTCAAAATTGTTGCACTCACATTCTACAGGTTCTAAATTTGGAAAGTTATTGGGAGGAAGTTCCAAGAAAGGAAAGGCACCATCAGTAGTGATGCAGGAACAGAAGGCACTATTGGCCATGGCAGTGACACTCCAAGTCAGAGTACTCCACACACATCTGATGCTATGGATGTTGATCATGCTGGGAGACATCCCCTGATCAAATGCTTTAATTGTGGAAAGATAGGGCATACAGCAAGAAATTGTAGATGAAGTGAGAAGTACGAGCAGAAGAAATTCAAGAGCAGAATTTTCCTGAGAAGTCCCAACAAAGGTTTTCCCTTTGGTGACTCACAATAAATATGATGTATTGAAGGTTGAGGAAACCAAAGATATGTACAGTGTCCCACCCAATTGACCCTATGATTGTGACCTATTATGTAATCTAGTTCATGATGAAATGATGCGCCTAGACTCACTGATGTTTGGAGTTTAAATTTTCAAAACCATTGAAATTCTTTATTTGATCTGCTCAGATAGAACAATAGGTGTCATTGCCAGTAGGGTTGAAGACTGTTGACATGCATGCAATGATTGATGTGAAAGTGCTATAGGTTTATTTATCAATTGTGCATTGATTCAGAACAATGGAATTGCCACATGTAAACTTGAACACCCAATTCCAGTGTATAATATTGATGGTACAGAGAACAAGGGAGGAAGTATTAAGGAGGAGGTGACTATGATTATGTCCTACCAAGGGCACAAGGAGCAAGCCATATTTGAAGTGTGTGACCTCAGAAAGACTAATCTAATCATTGAGTACAAGTGGTTACATAAGCATAACCTGAATGTAAATTGGAAGACAGGAGAAGTGAAGATGAACCATTGTCCCAGAGAATGTAATGTGTATAGCAAGCAATCTAAGAGGAAGAGAAAGGAGAATAGAGAGAAGGAACATACATGGAAGTATTCAGTAACAATGGAGGAAGTCCCTGATGAGGAAATGCCTAATGGAGATAGTTTGATCATGATCAAAGAAGGCAATCAACAGAATCTATTTCAGCAAATTTGTGGAGGACAGTCCTGGAACAAGAACCCAGAGAAGAGTAACAAGTCAGTAGAGGAGATAGTGCCAGAGAAGTACCATGAATACCTATCAGTGTTTAAGAAGGAATCAGAGAGAATGCCTTTACAGAAACCATGGGGTCATAGTATTGAGGTGAAGGAAGGATTTATTCTGAAGAAGTCAAAGGTGTATCCTTTGTCCCCTCAGGAGCAGACAGAAGTGGATGATTTTATTAATGAGCAGTTGAGGAAAGGCTACACATGTCCTTCAAAATCCCTGCAGACCTCACTGGTATTCTTTATCCCAAAGAAAGATTTGAAGAAGTATATGTGTACTGACTATCACTATCTAAACAACTGGACAGTCAAGAATGTGTATCCACTACTGTTTATTTCAGGAATTATTGGAAAGGCGAAAGTGTTCATGAAATTGGATTATAATGTGCAAATAAAGGAAGGAGACAAGTGGAAGAGAGTATTTGCTATGCACTGAGAATCATTTGAGCCATTAGTCTTGTTTTTTGGGATGACTAATAGCCTGCCCACTTTTCAGAATAAGATGAATGATATTATAAAAGAGGAAATTGATTGCGGTGTAGTGATCATGTTCATTGTCAATATGTTAATATTCATGGAAAGTGAGTAAGGGCATGATGAGATTGTGAAAGAAGTGTTGCGAAAGTTGAAGGAGAATGATTTATTTCTAAAAGCAGGGAAGTGTACCTTTTGAGCCAAGGAAATAGAGTTTCTTGGCTTGATCATTGGTCCTGACAGAATCAAAATGGACCCAATCAAGGTTGAAGCAATTACATCATGGCTGATCTAAAAGAGAGTTAAGGAGGTAGAGGCTTTCTTAGGATTAGCTAATTTCTATCAACACTTTGTGCACAATTTTTCAAAAATTGCAGCACCCTTACATAATCTTACAAGAAAAGGAGTAGTATGGAGATGGAGAGGTATGCAACAGAGAATGTTTGAAGAGTTGAAGAGGAAATTCATGGAAGGACCAGTATTACTACTGGTAGATTTTACTTGCCTGCTATGAGTAGAATCTGATGTGTCCAATTATGCTACTGGCATGGTGGAGCTGTCCACTCTCACTGGGACAGACTCAGACCCAGATGGAGAGGCCCAAAGCAAGGGCAAAGTGGCTGTATAGCAAGGCTAAGCTAAGGACAACTTGATTGTATGTGTGGCTGTGTGCCTGGGTGCTTAGGGTGGGTTTATGGTTAGGGAGGAGAGTATTCTACAACCACAAGATGTAAGCAGAGGGGCACAATTCTCAGTGACTTTAGGCCAATATATATGGACCAACTAATGGTGGCTTTAAGCAGTTTTCAATGGTTCAGCTAATGTGGGCCCATACATCATAGTAGACCATAGTAGATGAGTGGGCTCATCTGGTAGGCATAAGTTCATGCAAATAGGATGGGCTCATGGGTGATATGAGTACTGCTATAGGCCATTTGTCATGGATGGGCCCATGGGCCATATCAATACTGCAGTAGACTTTATGATGGATGGGCCTGTGGGTCATTTCAATACTGCAGTAGACTATATGATGGATGGGCCTATGGGTCATTCCAATATTGCAGTAGAGTATATGGTGGATGGGCCCATGTGTAAGCCTGGCACCCCAGAAAGATGACCCAGCCTTATGTACTTGCTGTTATGAACCGCAAATGTGCAGGAAGGACAAGGTTGTAGGAAGGATCAAATACAGCTCAGCAGTATTGGGAAACAGTGCGGGAATGTGCACTGAGGACTTAGCTGATGTTGGGCAGATGTGGAGCTATGCTAAAACACATGGTCTTGGCTTCAACCACTTTCCAAATAGGGTTGTGCCTCTTGTTTGGTATCTGGGTGGACCATAACTTCGGAGCAAGGACTGTGGCAGTCGTGTGCACACACGTGAGAGTGGCGCGTGAGTAGAGTGGACAAGCGCAGAGACAAGTGCAGCATGGGCATGCAGATGTGCAAGTGAAGTGCACGCAGGTTGCAGCCATCACCACAAGACCATTGACAATCACAGTTGCCATACTGTGCTACAGAACACAGGAATCAATTGAGATCACCCAGAAACAGGCCGTCAACATCAGCAATGGAGGTCGATGAACCTCAATGAGATGAAGAGCTTGACACTGTCGTGGAACAGCTGGGGATGATGGGCTTTGACCCAAGCCTAGCAGAGTCACTCACAGGCAACCTCATAGTGCAGATACTGATCAACAAGATTGAAGGCCTCCAGGCAGGGATAGCATGCTCTAAGTGTGCTGTGAGTAGCCTAACCTCGAGAATGGCGCATACAGTCCATAAACGCCCCACGTCCCCCATGCCAAACAGCTCAAATGATGAGGGTTGCTGCCCTTGCAAGTTCAGAGAACCAGACCAAGGCCGATGTGATCGATCGCCTATTCCATCCACTTTGGAGATCACAACCCGACGATCTCCATCCCCCCTCTTCTACAGGCGAGATGCAGAACGCTGACATGGGCTATCACCGCAGCGTCAAGAGCCATCTCCCCAGCGACGGGGTGCCAACCCATCACCCGCTTGCCAGCCGTCATCCCTACCGTTTGCTCGCAGGTTGACTGATGCACCTGCTGCCGGCGCCTACGCACAGCATGACACTTACTACCCCCCAGCAGATTATATCTGAAGGCGCCCCTCCCACAGAAACCTCCCAAAACAACCCAAACAACAGGTCGCCAAACCTGTAACCTACACACTGCCTGGGACCCTGCCCCAGCCAGATGAACGGATGAAGGACCCCATGCCTGAGGAGGTGAACCTACCACCTCCCGCTAACAACAGCTACCTGACGAGCCGGATGACAGCAAGGACAAAGGTATGAGCAATGAGTTGGGCCTGGAGAGCCCACCCCACCAACCTGAATCAGTGGCTCAGCGCCAATCTCGTGAGATGAGGAACAAGAAGAAAACCCGGAAGAGGGAAACTCAAATTAAGGAGTTAGCAGACTCCAAGAAAACCCAAGATGCCAGTCGACCTGGCAGAATCCCTGATGGCCTTGGCATTGTGCACCTCGATGGCTGCTGTGAGTGTGACAACATGCTATGGGGAGTACCCCAGGGAGAATTCTATGTCTCCCCCTATACCAACATCATGTACATCAGCCAGGCAGCTTCAGTTGTGGCAGATGAAGAAGGGTCATACGGACGCCACTACCAATCTAGCAACCCCTGCTGACTGTATGCAATGTTACCTCGAGGGTCCTCCATGAACCCTCACAGCATCTCCCAAGCTGTTAAGTTTATTAACAGCACCAAGGAATCATCTCAGGACTGCATCAATGCATACCACCTGATGGAGGAGTTCCACCGCATCAGCCTTGCCTTTGATGCCTCGCTTTGCGACCTAGCCATGGTCGAAACCCTGAATCCTAGCATCTACCGAGACTGCGTCTGCACGCCTCACCTCGACCTCAGGTGTCTTTGGGAGGATGTGCCCATCTGTCGCAATGAGGAAGCATTCGGCACGAATCGCTGTAATGCCATGCAGGGGGCAGGACTGGCCCCCTGAGGCCAACAAACTCCTCAACATTGACTGCTGGGCACAGTATGCCCTGCACCACAGCCGTATCGGCAGCAAGAACCCCATAGTGGGTCTTGCCATGGATTGAGCCTTCCAGGTTGACCATCGTAGTATCTTTGGATACTGCCTGGGGCAAGCATTAGCCTCACTATCCAACAAGCCCCAACAGGACTTCATGAAAACCTGGGCATGTGTACTGGCCCAACCCAACTTGTACCATGAGGCCATACACCAATGGGACACCGATAATCCCAACCAGCCATTTGTCAAGGCCACTGGCCCCACCGTCAACATCAAACACCTGTCCATCGACCACCCTACTGTCAACATCCCCATGGTCATGAACCATGCCATCAACAACCACATCCAACCAGCCTGGATTGACCATGGGTATCCCTTTGGTCTCCACTTCATCAACCACTACTCGATAATGCCAGCCAGACTGTTCCTGGAATCCTTTGTCCAGGCAAATTTGGGCCGTATGAATTGGCTGGAAATCTTTGGCATGCCCCTGTCCATCCCTGACTGGGATGGGTGGTGGACACCCCACAAACATGACCTCATTCGTGTATGCATTCTGATGCAGCTTAACAACCAAAACCATTCTTGTCATTGCATGATGAGCCCAGAATGGTTAACCATCAGAGCCAGCCCCATTGTCAACCTGCTGACTGGCCGTAGACTGGAGGTCACGTCTGACCTCCCTGGACCCCCCTCGCTGCCAGTTCTCAATAGAGATGTCCACAGCTCCCTATCACTGCCAGGGCCATCAGGCCCTGCCATCAATGAACATGTGGGCAGATCAGCGGGCAAGGACTCATGGGCAGACAAGGTGGACAGGACCTCATCATGATTTTTATTTCAATTTTATTATAGTATTTTTTCGACCATGCATCTCCTCTTTCCAGATTCCACATAGGAATCTCAAAGGGGAGTATGTAACACTTGCTTATGCTTGTTTGGCTCTCTATGCCAAATCAGGCTTGTTTATAGTTGTTGTAGGTAACACTTTTTTACTTACAACATACACGACAAGGACAATAGATTGGGATCTAGTTCTGTCTGGTGCACCGTGAGTTCTAAAGTGTCCAACCCCTGTACTAACCGTTACATCATCTTTCCCCCACACTCCTCACCCAATTCCTGTCCTTCAGTCCGCGTTTCTTGCATTCTGCAATCTGCGCTCCTCTATTTCTGTTGTCTGCCGACACCACGCCCCGTTCTTCATTGCCATAGTTTGCGCTCATGGCCTCACAACCATGCACTACTACCACGAAACTCTTCCGTGCATGTATGCACTCATTCTTGAGATTTCTGTGCACACTTGCCCATGAGTTTTCAGTCCTCGCTCTTGCGCTCCATCTGCACCTTTTCTGTCTGCATTCTTTGTGATCTGTTTGGCGCTGCATTGTAATGCAACCTCGCGCTCTCACATTCCTGTCACCTCCGCCATCTGTCTGCACATCTGCACTCACTCATGCTCCTTGACATTTTGCCCCACTCTTGAATCCAATCCTGCATCTAGCTTATCAGCCTCTAGGGTCTCGGCCGTAAAGGAGGGATACTGTTATGATCGTAACTACCCCCCTCATTGTCATGCATTTTCCTATGCTCCCTGTGACATCTATCACACCTGTGACTATCCCCTACACCCCCTAGAACCCCCTTGTCAATTTACAAGTTGTTCTAGCTAGCGCTTTGCTCTCTACATGCTGCTGCACTCATGCGAGCACTCCTGCATTATCTCTGTGGTCAAAGTCCATCTGTCTGCGATCTCCACGCTCCCGCGCACCGCTGCGCAGTCAAGCGTCATCATGCGCACCCCACGCACTTGTCGTGTGCCGCGCTTCCGCTTCCACTTGTCTCCTGAGCTCCCCGCACCTCATGCATCCATTTTCGTGCAATAACCTCATTTTGCATCGCAACCCATATCTATTCTTGTGCGAGCCATTTCCGTGCGCGCACCACGCGACTCTAGCATCATCTGATCCACTCCGCTGCGCTCTTGCCTCGCGCTTAGCACTTATCCTGGGTCATGCCGTGTGCAACTGAATTTGCAATTCTATTTCAAATCCGTATTCTTAGTTCATTTCATTCATTCATTTGAAATTCATTCACTACTATTTCAATTATGTTATGCCATACATGCCTTACATAATCGCAGAGCGCCGCTCTTCCTTGCGCTCTCACGCTTGTTAAATAGCTGTAGCTCCCACTCTTATTCTTTAGCTTTATTATCAACTTCGACACAACCTGTAAGGGCAACCTTACGATCAGAGCCTGAACTCGATACTTGCAAGGGAAAACCAAAGAGTTAGATAAAGTTAACTATACAAGAAATACTACACACCTTGCAAGGGAAAACCAAAGAGAAAAGTCTAAGGTGTTTCCCTGCAAGGGTGCGACTATGTACAAGAAACCGTGTGACAAAGTAAAATAAACCTGTCTGCATGCGGAAGCGAGACTGGGGAAGTGAGCACACATCAGGGGTGCCTCAACAGTTACTCCGCTATCTCTAAACGAGTTCGAGCGGTGTTCCATAGCTTCGGCGTCATCGTTGAAGTGCAGGGGGTGGTCGTAGGCGAGGCGCGGAGTGGTAGGAAGTCGTCTGAAGCCATACAAAGTAGTTTGAAGTCGCTCGATGTAGTTCGAAGCAGTTTGAACTACTTCGAAGGTGTTTTGTGAGCTTCGTAGGTGTTCATGGATGTTCACGAGGTGTTCATGAATGTTTGGGAGTGTTTGGGAGATGTTTGGGAGTGTTCACAAAGTGTTCGTAGGACTTCGCGAATGTTCGCTAATGTTCGCAAGTGTTCGTAGGACTTCGTAGGTGTTTGTGGGACTTTGTAGGTGTTCATGGGTGTTAGTAGAGCCTCGTTGAGTGTTCCCCTTACACAACCCTGTTTTCCGTTGTAGCTTAACTTGCTTGTACTTTTGTACTTGTCTGTTACTTGTGTTGTCCATGTGTAACCACCACAATACATCCATCGTTGAACTCAGTCTCGTCCACTCTCTTACTCTTAGTCATCCTCTCTTCTTAATTCCAAAATACGGGCCCGTCGCTAGGTCAGGGCGCAACCGGCCTGCTCTGCATGGTTGAAGCCATTAGCCCATATGTCTGCCAGTTCTTCGAAGCTGTGTATGTTCCCCTCTTGGACAAGTAGGCTTACATTCACTACAGCTTCCTCTGCGAGCACCTCCACATCCGCTTCACACTTGATCTCACGCGCAACTCCGTTCATGTCCTCACACTATTCGTGCTCATTTCCCGTGCTCGCACGGCAAGTGATACATCCATTGCAATCCGTTCCCAGCTCGCGTCATCTTGCGTGTCTGTCCATTATCCGTTCCATCCTGTCCCACACGTTCTTTTCAGTTCATAACAATGGACTTCAACTTGTGTTCCTGATCACTCTGTTCAACTTGTATTCTTTCTTTTATCTTCACTTATTCTTTCTTTCCCTCCCATCCCTTCCCACTTCTTTATAGGATTCAAGGGATCCACACTCAAAATACATGCCTGCAGACCTGTTGGGGTGGTCTGCACTGCACTGCCACCTCACGGAGCCTTGCAACTCCCTATTTATCCTTGAACATCTGCCTGTCACATCTCACGGTCTATTACTCATCTTGGAAGATTAGACGACTATAAGTTCCAACTATGGAAACAACAAGTCCAGAATAAACCAACCGACCGACGGACAAAAGTTATCCTCAAAACGTCCAGCAAATAGATCAGATTCAAATCCCCAAAAATCCACTCCCTAATAAGCCACTCTAACACCAGCGGGTCCGACTGTCCGAAATTTGAAAATACAGTGCACCGAAAGTCCAAATATCTTGCATCTTGAGGCTGTCCAACCTAATCTATACCATACTGAGCCCAAATTCCCGCTCCTTCCTTAGTATCCCGCCTGCAAAACGACCCACTCTTACTCAACCAATACCCAGGTTTGCAGCGATGCACGAGACACTGCCCATAGAGGCACGAAACGTCCGACACACCAGGAAGAGAAGTGCAGTCTTGGCCGAAAGGACTCTGGGCGTTCAACGGCAAAGCGCAGCCGCCACCTGTAACGTAACCATCCCGCCATGAAAGGCTGCTTTAGAGCGGAAATAGTGAAGAAAACGTACAACTTTCAAGATCGGTTTGGACGTTAAGGCATTCCCAGGTCCTGGTGCTGCGTCCGGGGATGCCGCAAGGTGTCAGACCGTGTGGACATTGCGAGTGTCCACCGTAGTGCAGGCCACGTCTTCCAGGGGGTACAGCTACGGGACTGGGGCAATTTGCTTGGCAGATTCCGCCACATTCCTTCTTAGGGCTTTGGCATACGCATTGGGTGGGGTTGGTGGCGGGGAATGGGGTGTAACTGAAGATCCGAGACGGAACGCGTTAGATGCGACGCTGGGTAACAAATTGAAGTGGAGACGCACCCATCGTGGCAAGTAAAACTGCAAGTGCGCGATGTACAGATGGGGGAACCGTGTGTGGGAACGGGGCATGGGGATTTATTTATCTGCATCGTAAGTCACGCAAAGCAAACTTGGAGACGCGGTGGCGATGGCTGACTTACCAATGACGTCAAAATCTCACTAACTACTTGTTCGCCAGCAATGGTGACGGCTAGAATCGCGACGACGTTTGTTTGAAGGAAAAGAGGAAGTTGGGAAATGCATAGGCATGCGTCTAGGCAACAGGAGGTATCAGCTGATTAGGAATTTCAATGAGGGAAGCTGGAACTTGCCGATTACGCCAACTGCGGTAAGGATCCCTAAGAGGTTGGGGACGACGAGCTCTGTATCAATAACGGCACACGTGTCTGTACCGCGAGAGGTCAAGCTCAACCCCAGGGCATTTGTAAACGATGAGGTAAGAGCAACGGCTAGGGTGGATAGAGAGAGGAGACGCATTTGGTGGTGGTGTCTAAGCCTGGACATGTCGGCTGTTAAATGTACAATTTCCAGGCACTCCGATACCGTTGCCGACCAGGGTCAAGCCTATTTTGATTTCGTAAAAGCGTTTTTCGCTTCTTTTATTACTGCTTTTGAAAAACGATCTTCGATTCCTTACAGTTACGTTCGGGGTCCTGGTACCCTTGGTTCAGTTCGTGACATGACAGAGAAGACAGGACAAGACGCGATAAGCAGGTCTGGCGGACGGGTTGGCGTGTCCAATGTTCCTCATTCGGCTGGGTCCTCTCGCGTCCTTCGCCCCTTTCTCAATCCTAGCAAGGTCCACTACACCTTCTACCACCTCGTAGTTCATCTGTACAGCGAATAAGTCTCCCTTCAAACCGCTTTCTCTTCATCTCGGCATCAGCAGCTGCTGTTGCTTTAGCTGTCCTTCAAGTTTTCGGTGCTTTCAAAACGCTTCCCACGGTTTTAACATCGCGGTGAGTAGCTGAATAATCCTACTGCAAACGGGGCTAGCGGTTGAACGTCAGGTTGTATGTAGCACAGGGCCAGTTGACATGGAGCAATGAAATGTGGGCGCGGAAAAGGTTTGTCGTCGTCGATGGTGGCAAGATTATTTGATCGCTATGATCGGCAACTTCCGCGGCCGATTCCTCTCGCTCACACTTGCCACCTGACACATCTTTCTAGGCTTTGCGTCAAACAACACGTAACCAAGAATACCACGGTGGCTAGTGGATTGTAAGTACGAGTTGTGCTCTGACGTTGTATACTGACAGGCTTGCTTGTGAGATGCACGCACGCTAAGGATGTCCGTCCTCACATGCATAGACCTCATAGCTGAAAATTCATGAGTGTTCCTAGACCAGATTAACGGAAGCGTTTGTCGTCGAACTATTGTGCCGAGGACCACGTGGACGCGCAGCATCTCCAATTCATCAAATATATTCGTCCGAGTCATTGTGGTACCAAAATTTGTGCCTCGTTTAGGAATCGCGGAAAGTGTTCATGCTGTCATGTACCTACTAGTAGTTTCCCATGCCCTGGTATAGTATCTAGCGAAAGAAGAAAAAATGAGTCTGAAACTGTGTGTTGAAGCACAAAAGACCGCACGAAACTTCCGTATTAATCCCTAACTTGCGGTGGCCACCAGATATAACGATCATCTTCCTCACCTCCGCCAAACACCTCGACGCCTCATCCATTTTCCGCCCAACCAGGGTAACCCCTCTTTCAATCCCTGTACTTGTTCACAATTGTCTCACCCCAACAACGACACTACACCAGCAACAGCAGCACTAACATCCTTCACCCCACCTGTACTAGCACCCGCACGCACACCCCCAGCACCACCTCCCCCAACCATCTTCAACATCGCCTCCAACTCCCCCACCCACTGCCTCCATGCCACTTCTCACATGCACAGAACATCTCCCCAAGCGCCTCGGCCACCACAACCTCACTCATTTCAAGCTCGCACTCCAAAGTGTACAGGATGTTTCGCGGTACAAGATCCCCATAAAGAGAGTGGATGATTAGATATCGGAGGGGAAGATATATCCATTAGGCGTTCTTCTACTGCAGAGATTTCACAGGATTAGCATATGCTTGCACGACATGCGTTACACAGAAACACTCACGCGCAGGTGCAGAATCTGAATACCAACCACCCATATACCCTTCAGAACCGCTTGGTCTTGACGCTAGACTGGTATTCCATTGTCCACTTGATGGTGCGGGGGACGGACAGCCATTCATCTGTGCATGAGCCATGGTAGATTTTGGACCTGGCGCCGGGCTCGAACGAGAGCTAGATGAAAGCACACACAAAAGGCTAAATCGTTCCATATCAAACAACCTGTCCAAAGGCATCAACACAACTATCAAATCAATCAACCGTATCCATCACGAATAGAACACAGATTCACCTGAATCCTTCCCTGCGCCCCCGGCGGTTGTGGATTAGGTAGATCAAGGCGGACTTCGATCTCCTCGTTA
>QMFE01008116.1:0-15779 GCA_003314665.1 Tricholoma sp. MG77 | reverse complement strand
ATCGATCCTCGAATCCAGGGTATAAGAACGAGTCTTATGTAAACATAAGTACTCGTTAATAAGAACGAGTCTTATGTAAACATAAGTACTCGTAACATCTCCCTGCTATCCCGCTTGCTGTTTTTGTTTGCTTCCCTCCCCAGACCCTTCGCCACTCATCATAGCACCTACCCACAGCCTGTTTGACATTTCCATGCTATTCCTGCTTGCCATTCTTGTTCGCTTCCCTCCCCAGACCCCTTTCTGCCCATCATAGCGCCTGCTCACAGCCTGTTTGACATCTCCCTGCTATCCCCACTCACCATTCTTGTTCACTTCCCTCCCCAGACCCTTCACTGCTCATCATAGCACCTACCCACAGCCCATTTGACATCTCCCTGCTATCCCTGCTTGCTGTTCTCATTCACTCCCCTCCCCAGACCCTTTGCTGCTCATCATAGCACCTACCCACAGCCCGTTTCACATCTCCCTGACACTCCTGCTCACTGTTCTCATTTGCTGTCTACTGTCCTTTTTCTCCCTCACTGTTTCTGGCTTTTTTGATTGTCTCTACCTGCTCTAACAGTCTGTTATCACAGGTATATTAACCTTGTCATCTTTGACACATTCTGACATAATCCACCAGCATCTTCTGTTATCTTGATATATTCCACATATTCAACAATGTCTCATATATGATTTTGCCTGCTGGCTGATCATTGCCACAGCCCCCTCTTTCTTTACTCAATCTCTCTTAGTATGCCTCAAAAGGGCCTTTCAAATGCAGTCTCAATCAGTTATGGCCATGGGCTTCATTGAAGAATAGCACCAAACAGACTGTGTGCTTAAACAAGTCTGCTCATCAAATTGCATATGCTAAAAAGGCACAACAGGATCATCTTGCAGGTAGATTTCTGGTGTGCTGAGTAGTATTATCTTTTCTGCGGCGCTGAGCTTTTCTGAGCATGAGTTACTTCAGCTAACTGGTAATTATAGTGACATGATGGAGGTAGATGGTTGGGAAGACATTGAAAACTTGGAATTTTGCCTACCTCCTGGAGATGAAGCATTCCTTCAAAGCCACGCAGGTGGGGAAGCCATCCTCCATGACATTCTTGATGGAATGATCCCTAAGTTTAATTTTCCAGCTACAATTTATTGTTTCATACTCAATGCTACCTTCATAGACACAGGAAAACAGGAGATCTACAGGCACACAAGGATTGTACACAAGAGGATGTAAACCCCTGGAGAAAACAGCTTCCTTTTCTCATGGATGCATATCTATCATGGAAGCATGAAGGAGCACCAAGTGTAGTAAGGGACAAGTTGGACACTAGTCATGGAGCTGCATGGTCACTATTGACCATGATTTTTACAGGTTTGTACTTTGCTGTGAGACTCAAGGCTACTGTAACACGTGTTACTAGCTGAGGACAACTTAGGACTCACAGTGCACCCAAACAGAGTCAGATCGAGTATATTATCTGCTATGTCTAGTGCGTCATGTGTCAAAAGTGTCTTCTGTAACAAGTATAAACAATGTAACTATACATGATGGTGTCACATCACACTATGGAAGAAGCTAAAAATGGTTGAATAGTGATGAAAGATGGTGAACCTGGAAATACACCGTTACACACTCCCCCTTGAGATTGCTACCAAGGAATCTCCAACAAATAGAAGGAAGGAGACAAATTACATACTGAAAAAGGCCCCAATGCCTTACCCTCACCTCAACCCATGTACCTCAGGAGGCATGTCCATGACAATTGCTCCCCCTAAGGTCTGACACAGAAACATTGTTTAGGGCCACAGGCTTTGTTCCAAAAACCTCACTTGGTGTGGGTAGGGTGTAGCACGGGTATGGGTAAACCCGTGGTAAATGGCCTACAGGTTCAACAGGTACAGTGGAGTCAGCAGACTCAAAGGAACGGACTTGCGTCTACTACTAGACACGAGTGGATGCGGGCACGGACAAGCAAGGATGGATTCTCTATCTACACATGCGCATGTCTATCTACAAGGTCACGTGACCACTAAGGAAGTTGCCGGGCTCTGACTCTGGACTCTGCTGTGGGTGCTGCCACCACAGTTACAACAGGTACGGTTGCCGAAATGCCGGACCTGTGACATACCGTACCTGTTTTGGCAGTGTCACAGGTATTGACGGGTTGCTTGAACTGCCGGACATCGTCTTCAACCATGGGCTTGACTTTGCGTCGCCCATCATAATGGTAAGTTTTTTGTTCCTTTCGACTGAATAATTGTCTTTTCTAGATTATAGTGTTTCAGCTCAACAATGGCAAGTTTTTGTTTCTTTCAATTAACTAACTGTTCTTTTTCTAGTTTTTACTCCTTGGCATGTTGCAATGGAGACAGCGGACGAAAGCGACGGAGAGGGCGATGGAGAGGGAGACCATACGGCCACCACCCTCACAGCAGCCCCCCCAACCACCGCCGCGAGCAACTGCTCATGGGGTGCAAGCGGGGAGCAGGGAGGCAGGTGAGGGGGAGACACGGCGAGGGGATGAGACGGCCACCACAACTCGCAGGGTGGCAACAGGGAGCAACGAGGACAGGAGGCAGCTATCAGAGGGACCCGACGACGAAGACGACAGACCACCGCCACCACCACTACCACAGCAGCACCCCCGTCCACTGCCACGAGCAACTGCTCATGGGGTGCAAGTGGGGAGCAACGGTGGGGGAGACATAGATGAGGGAGAGAGACAGCGAGGGGACGAGACAGCCACCACAACCCACCACGACAGCACCCACAACCCCTGCCATGAGCCATTGCTCGTGGGGTGGAAAGGGGTGCTACATGAGAGGGGGATGTGGGGAATAGGGAGACAAGGGGGGCGAGGGGACAAGTCAGGTATGCACGTGGCCAACGACGACAAACCACCACCGCTACCACAGCAGCACCCCCATCCACCGCCACGAGCAACTGCTCGCAGGATGGAAATGGGGAGCAAGGGGGAGGGGGAGGGGTCGCTGGTAGCCGACGGTCACCACGACAGCAACAAGGACAGGAGACGGCTATCAGAGGGACCCGACGACGACGACAGACCACCACCACTGCCGCTGCGAGCAACTGCTCGCAGGATGGAAACGGGGAGCAAGGGGGAGGGGTAGCTGGTAGCTGATGGTCACCACAACCCAAGGACAAGGATGTGAATGGAACGAGCGGGTACCATGATGCGGGGAAGGAATGCCACCACTACGGGGGAGAGGAGCGCTGCCCATAAGGGGTAGGGGCACCACTACGATGGTGGGGGGCGATGAGTGGGAAGGGAACCACTGCGAAGGGGGAGGGGCACCACCACAATGACCTCTTGCCCCTTGCTGTCATCGCAGCGAGATGGCAGGTTTTTTCTTTTTGTAGTATTGTATAGAATTATCAAGTGAATAAATTCCTCCATCGCTCGAGACGAGTGACAAAGGTGTCTTTTTTGCATGTGGATGCTATGGAATTATTAAATAAAATCCCATTGTTCATATTTATTTTTTGCATGAGTGTGGATGTAAATAAATAAGTAATAGAAGATTTGTGTTATTCAAATTAAAAAATATCTGTAACTTAGGTATTGTGTACAGGGTGTAGTTAAGTTAGTTAAGGGCTTACACAAGATGTTTAACAGCATAGAACATCAAATATGCAGCAAAAATTCACGGTGTATATCTGTGGTGTGACACCTGCGGTGTTTCATGACAGACCATGGTAAAAACCTGTCACCGCAGTTGCGGTGTTAGAACGGGTGCGGTGTTGGCAGGTGCGGGTGTGGTGTGTGAAATTTTACCCACGGTGTGACCCATGCTACACCCTAGGTGTGGGTGATCAATTTCGAGTGGTGGGGGTCATGAGTTGTCAAGGTCAGGAAATGTATCAGTCAGCCTCAAATAGGCAGTAGGTGGCAACTGGATGGTGGATATTGGGGAGGGTCAACACCGTACTCTGACCAGCTCCAGGTCAACAAAACTAGGTGGTCCATCATGTTCGATGTCACGAGAGGCTCGCAAGGACAATCGGCAAGCCAGTAAGATCCATTGAGTCATGGTTCCAATGGCAACTACAACCCATAGGAGGAGGATGAATGAGATCCATCCCCAGAACCATCCATGAGAGGAGGGATATACATCAGGTATGTCAGTGATCATTGGGGTGTAAAAGTAATAAAGACAAAATAAAAGAACTCAGCTCTAATATATATACACAATTGGAACCTGAAAATTAACCGATGTTATTCAGTAATACCTCCGATCTTGGTTCCTGGCCAGGGTCAGTCCAGGAAGCGGGAATGATGGCATGACGTCAGTCCTCTCCCTCATGGCAAACATATTGTCAGTATTGTTATCATGCTCATATCAATCATTTTCATATATGTCCACCTCAACAAGCTCCTCATCACTTGACCCATCAGCCTGGCAGGAGGCATGGGATCCATGAGCTGAGGGGTTATGTTTACCATTCGCATTGGGGGGCCCTTCCACTATGGCAGTGCATGCGACTTGTAGGCATTCCTATTGAGGTTCCTTGCAATCCTGTGCAAGATGTCCTGGTTTGCTACAGTTGTAGCAGATTATGCTGGGCCTATGGTCAGGCTTGATATTGTCCTGGTGGTGGTGGTGATTGGCTGGTGGCCTGGCCTTCTGCTTGTTCCATACTGGGATCTTGACCTCACTTCTTGTGTTCTGACCATTAGAGCTCAAATGGGAGCTCTGGCAGTCTACGTCTTTCAGGTTGATGAAAATCCGGGGCCTACTCCTCCCAGGAGGATTGTTGACATGTGATTTCTTCATGAAGGTTACACCAACCTTCCGTGGTCTCAGGTCTTCATATGGTGGTTCATCTGAGTTGTCCATGTCATCCTTGGTCAGATGAGTCTGCTGGTTGTAATGGTCCACAGTCTTCTGGGCAGCTTCGAGGACCTTTCCTTTAGTTACAAAATCCTCGATAGTGTTGGACTCAGGTGTGAGTCCCTCACTGAGCATCTTGGTGTGCATTGCCTTTGGTAATCCACAAAGAAAGGTGTCCATGATATTGTAGGCATCCAGGTAAACTGACATATTCTGAGCGTGGTTTATAAGTGTGTCATAGCACCCTTGTATACCAAGGTGTGTCATATAACGTGCAGCCTTGTATGCATCACGAGCATCCTGCATGGTGGTGGGATGGGTGAAGCAGTTATACAGTCCTGTAACCACTTGTTCAAAGGTCCATTGGATCTGGCTACGGTTCACATGGATCACAAGTTGGCAGAACCACTTATTTGCTTTGCCAGCTAGGAATTCAGGAAGACATAGTAGTCTTTCCCTGTCGCAGTCATCACCTCCATACTGGGTGGATTCTAAGAGTACAACCAATTTGACAAGCCAGTCCTCTAGGTCTGAAAACCTAGGTGATCCTTTGAATTTACCAACAGAACTAGGGTCAGCTCTATGAATTTTTGTGCCATCTGGAATCCTGAGTTGGACAGATAGGTGTGCCCTACACACTTGAATCAGGTGGTCATGCATTTGACTTTGATGGTACTGGTTCATTGCATGAACACCAGGCATGTACATTCTGGCCTGATCTGCTGGTGGCATTGAATATCCCTGTAGGAAAGGCCATCATTGGTTTGGGTCAGGCAGGTCACCTTCCCCTCCATGAGAACCTCCATGCGGTGGTTCTCCATCATCACCTCCTCCATTACCTCCTGACCGGTTAGGCGGGCATTGGCATCCATTATTTGGGATATGGCCTGGGCTTGGAGGTTTATACCCTCCATGAAGGTGTCCAGATCGATGGGGAGGATATTCCCGTCCATCATCAGGGGTGCCATGTTTCCATTGTCAAGGGCGAGGTTTGCCCTCATCACTTTCGTCGTCACCATTGTTATTGCTGCTGTTCCCATCTGGGTCCTCTGGCGGCTGATTCTGGTTAACAGCCTGTCAATAGAGCCGTTGTTTTTCCAAAGTGTCAATGGGCACATGCCCATCAAACATTATTCCTTGGTTGTCATACCATGACAACCCCATCTGAATGAGGTCCTGATTCTGAAGGCATTGGTAGGCCACACGGTCATTGAAGCCAGTGGCCATGGGGATATGGGCATTGCGAGGAACTTGAATTACTGGTCTAGAGGACTCAGAGCCTCCTCTGGCAGCCGGTTGTATCAATTCGGTGTCCTCATATGATTAATTTCATGTTGATCAATAAGATCGTTTGAGACACCAACTGCAGCTTGGTCAAGGCATGTAGTTGCATTATGTCGGTGGTGGTAAGAATCATCAGGTTCATCAGGTTGCTGGGGCGCACACATTTGTGCCATTGCATCCTCAATGGCAGGGTCAACAAACGAGACATTTCCAGGTGTGTGGGTAGAGAGGGGCTCTTGTTTCCCCTCAGGTTCAGAGTCTCGTCGTGGCTTGCCAGCATCCGAGTCACTATCCATGTACTTGGGTAGATGGGTCACTGAAGGTGTTGAGGCACAAGAGTCTGATGTTTTCGAGGTGACCTTTTTGCAATCAAGGCCTTGAACATGTGGCAGTACATGTCACAATAGTCGGTTGAGGCTACATTGGTGTTCGCTCGCATGGACTTCAGAGCCATCATTGCTTGATCATGCGCCACTTGTTGCATTTTTTCACAGAGCCAGGGATTCTTCAAGGGAGAACAATCTCATATCACACCTTCCATACTGACGAGAACCATCATCGGGTCAGTCCTGGTCAGAATAGGTGTTAACACCAGCATTGACCTCGATGATGTCCATTTTCGTTCCCAGGTGTCGTTGGCAAACAGTGGGTCCGGTGCTGATGTTGCCCATTGTCAGCCCTGAAGTGATAATGTTCGAGGCTGTGTGGGCTCGAACACTGCTGTATTTGGTAGGTGGGGAGGCCCATCGCATTTTGTTGTTGGCACAATTGGTTTCAGTTCCACTTGCCGAATTTCATCACCAGCACACCAGGATGGGAGGTTCTTGGGTACCTCCCTCTGTTGCTTTTTGTTGGGTAGTGGTAGCAGTTGTCATCCATTCTCAATGTTTGTCGCGTCGCGTCGTTGTATTTGGTGTTTGGTTCAATTTCCTAAAAAGAAAATTATCGAAAAAGCATTCAAAAGGGGGATCTAAAAGGGCTGGAGTGGCCAGATAATAAAGTCAATAGGTTAATAAGGAGGACAAACAGCAATAGGATATGGTATAGCTTCCTAGAAAAGCCAGGAGAGTGGTTGGTTCAACTTTCTAAAAAGGAAATTATCGAAAAAGTGGCCTAAAAGAGCTCCAGGAGGACTGAAACAGTAAGATAAAGAAGGAAACTATTCAAGAGAATTCTAGAGAAGGTAATGGACAGGGTTATAGTCTTCCAGAAGGGTCAGGAAGATGGTAGCCAGCTGTTGTTGACTGATGAGCTGGCAGTGACAATTGATGAGCTGGCAGTGACAACTGATGAGCTGGCAGAGAGGACTAGGGATGTTAGTCCTCTAGTTGACTATGGCTAATGCCTCTAGCCTCAGGGTAGGGTATGGGGAAACCCAGAGCAAAGGTGAGAGTTAGATAGCAGCAGATTAACACAGTCAGAGAGATAGTCCCAGAGCAAACTGTTGACAAGCTGGGACTGAGGAAGGGGGTTCTATAGCTGGAGTACTCCAAACTATAGGGTAAGCTGAGGCAGGTAGAGGTCCAGAGCAAGCCTGAGAGATGAAGCAGAGCTGGGAGCTGGAGAGCAAATAGTTGGTATAGCTGGTATAGCTGGTAATAGCAAGAAGACTCAAAAAGTCTGCTATGTCTAGTGCGTTGTGTGTCAAAAGTGTCTTCTGTAACAAGTATAAACAATGTAACTATACATGATGGTGTCACATCACACTATGGAAGAAGCTCAAAATGGTTGAATAGTGATGAAAGATGGTGAACCTGGGAATACACCATTACAGCTACATACAACTTGACCCTTACACAGAGCATTGGCCCATTACATTCACGCATGCTGCCACTGCTAGGTTTGTCAACGAGACACTTGCCAGCTATGGGTTCCTTGGTGGCTCTCCTGAAAAGCCTGCTATTGCATTTTCCTTTTCTTTGTTTGAAATTTATTGTCAAATTCATCATGTCTGTCCATGTTTTAGCATTGATGCACTCACCAAAAGTTTATGTCATTTGCATCAGGTATATTCTCCCTTCCTTTTTGTGCTTGCATATTAAGTTTTCTTTCAGACTCCATACAATTTCTCTCTTGCTGATCAACTCGGCAATGCATATGATTGTTATCTTAAAATTATGCATGCAGTTGCTGAAAGAGTCAATTTCACACTTTGATGTGATCCTCAGTGGAAACAGCAAAATGCCTGTGTACCCTGCCTTTACAAGACCATTGGAAAGCCATCTCTCAAGTTCTCGCTTCTTGCCTGTATGGATGGCAATAATTCATTGAAGCTCATAGATAGTCCCTTCAGGTCAGGAACAGCATGAACAGATGATCAAGTTTCAGCTTCACCATGGTGGGTAACACCAGAGCAAGTAGACCACTTCAAAGATGAAGTTCTGAAAACTCATGTTCCAGTATGTACTGATATCTAGTTATTTTCCATTTCAACTCATACATCCACTTTCAGCTTGCAACTCGTTCCCAAAAGGATTTACTTATTCAATGGCCACCTGAAGAGTACTCTGATCAATCCCCTGCCAAGCGCCAAGTTCCATTCCCTGTCACGTCAACTGCTTCCATCATCTTTGATTCGGTTCCAACCAACCCCTTAGCTTCCATCAATACCTCTGAAGACACCGCTGCCGAACCTGATCTTGATACTGATGAAGTTACTTGGCTCAATGTTGTTGAACATGATGAACTGGCCAAATGTCTCAATATGTGTGTTGATCATTGGCACAATGCTGGTCCTGAGGCAAAGAAGAAGTTGTTTGCACTTTTTGCAATCACTGGGATATTTCTTGCTGTGTGCTGCCATGGCCATGTTTTGGTGATGTGTGACATGATCTGAAGCAGGGAACTGTATGTTTCTTTTTTCACTGTAGCACTGCACCCCTTTTAAGCTTAACCATTTTCAGAATGAAATACCCAATTGCAATCGTTGATTGCCTTTTAGAGCTCTATGGGTCTGATATTGGCCTTGTTTATGATATCATGTGTGCGCTTATAAAAACCCTTGCCAGAAGTAGCTTAGGGGCTAGAGTAGTAGGGTTACACCTACATGGAGTGGTACCCGCCTTCCATCGGCATGCTCATAATCGTGGCTGCCAGATCAACTGGCTGCCACGGCCCACTCTATGTCAAAGGCACAGGGCTAGAGGATTTTGAAGAGTGCAAGTGAACATTTAGCAAGTCCAATGAACTAGCCAGCATCACATGATTAATGATGCCATTCCATTGCCAACAGCAAATTGATGAACACTTCAATTTCCATGATGACAATAAGCATGCCTCTTCAGGTAAGTTCCATTCAAACTTACAATTGTATTACATTACACTCAGCTGATTGTAGGGAACTTCATATATCAAAATTATCGACAAGCATTGGGGGAGATTCAGTACAATGGAGAGAAGCTGGCCATGCTTTCAGCCCAACTCAAGATGGCCTCAGCTGACTATGATTTTTATCTGAAAAGTGAACATGAATATCTCCAAAGTCTCCAAACGGAACTGATTAAAATCACCCAGACTGTTACCTATATGGAGCTACTAATCAAGCTTTGTCACCTTCAGTATGTGTCATTCTATGGATTTCAGATGATGGGTATTTACAATCAACCCATGTAGACAAGAATCTGATGGAGCGAAGCAAGCATTCAACCGACTTGATTACAACATAATCCATAATGGTTTCACTCATGCACAGATCACAAATGTCTGAACTCAATATTGTACGACACATTCTTGTTGGATGGCTCACAATGAGGAAGGAGGTTTGCTGATATGAAGAAGAACATGGAATTGAAACTCAATGGACACCTGATTCTCTGGAATATAATGATGTGCTACTTCTGTGTACTGAGTGAAAATACCGTTGGGCCATGGATAAGCTTGAACAGCTTGTCATCCAGCATCTGTTTGAAATGACCAAATTAGATATGAACAGTGTCAGTATGTGATAGTTCTTCACTGTCATTGGCCAATTTGCTGACTTTATTAGGCTATAAACTTTGAGAGAAAATAGGCAAGGCATTGAAGACACATGTGGAAGCTATTTGACATGCATTGAATGACTATAATGAGGCGGCAGCACAGCTTGATCCCCCCTGAGACTGGCTGACATGGGAGAAGGTAATTAACACTGTGACACTTGCTGACTTCGACATTCTTTGTGATACATGGATGGATATCCAGTCACTTCCATGGACTCAACCTGCACATTGCAATGCAATGAACTTACACTTTGGCATTGTCTGCATGCGAGAGGAGATCACGTGACTCAATGTTGAGATGCATTGGCTTGTAACATTCATGATTGATGACCACATCGGCTTTTACCCAGACTCCAAACCAGCCATGGGCCATGTTAAACTTTTTTTTTGTGCTTATGTAAACTTGAACTATTAATGTGTCCCAGCAACTGGCACAACTTGTAAATTTGGTCATGTTTATACTTTGATGGATTTTGAATGGGAAATCTTCTGCAAGCCATTCCTCAACAACCATGCCACATTTGGCATGATTCTGTAGTCTATCCTATACTACTAGTTGAGATCTAGAGTCCCACACAATCTGTTTATTTTTTGGTTGACATCTGTGACAGTTAGGATGACCTCTGCCAATTATGTGTGTGCAAGCAGTATCTCAAGAACTAATGGTCAGAGAAATAAGCTGAAGTCAGTAGAGTGTCAATGGTAATGTAGGTAATAATTTCCCATGCAAAAAATGAGCCCTTGTGGCCAGTAGCTGGATGACAATGCCAAGTATGTAACTTCCCGAATTGGTAATTCAGTCACCACAAGGACCCTGGGCTAAATTTGCATTGGGAACCATTACCTACATTACCATTGACACTCTACTGCCTTATAGCTTATTTCTCTGATCATTAGTTCTTGAGATATTGCTTGCACACACATAATTGGCAGAGGTCATCCTAACTTTCACAGATGTCAACCAAAAAATAAATAGATTGTGTAGGACTCTAGATCTCAATTAGTAGTATAGGATAGACTACAGAATCATGCCAAATGTGGCCTGGCTGTTGAGGAATAGCTTGCAGAAGATTTCCCATTCAAAATCCATCAAAGTATAAACATGACCAAATTTACAAGTTGTGCCAGTCACTTGGACATGTTAATAGTTCAAGTTCAAGTTTACATAAGCACGGAAAAGGTTTAATGTTGGAAGGGAGCCGGGTTAGGCAACCAACACTGAGGTGGACAGTTCAGACAGGATCAAAATATCTTCGTTGCACAGAAGTGGGAACGTTAATTACTACAATTGAATGAATAAGTATTTACTATACCTTCGTTGCACAGAAGTGGGAACGAAGGTTGAATATAAAAAATAACGGTCTATATCAAAGGATCTTCGGACCGTGTAAGTGAAAGGCCGCATCAGGCGCGCCGTGTGTTTCTTGAGAGCCGCATCGGGCTCATCCATTGTCTTGTGGGGCATTGGTGGTTTAGGTAATGATGTCGGTGACGCGTTATCAGGAATGTCGTTGATGTCATCGGTGGTGGTTGTCGGGTGCCGAGCGGGGGCCCGACTGTTGTGATGATGGAATTGTGGATGTTGGTGTAGTCGTGGATATTAGTGTTGTCAATGTAGGAATGGATAGTTGGTATATGAGATCGGGATACCGATCGGGGTCCGACGATGAAGTGTGTTAGTACTGTCGTGAGTCTGCAGACTTACAAATGTGGCCTGCAGCTGGTTTGGAGTCTGACATTTACTGTGCTGTTGCATCAAATCTTTTCAGGAATTCTTCCTTGGCACATGAGCTCTCATGCCAGTGGGAGTATCACACCTGCATTCACACTACCATTGCTTGAAGGCTCCATTTAACAAGTGAGTTGAAAGGATTTACAGGAACATTGTTGCCTGGTTCTCAAGAAGGTCACAATCCCAATTTGAACTGTGGTGTCCCACTACCTCCATGGGTGGATGTCCTTGGACTTGTAGAAGCTCCTGCAGTGATTATCCATTTGGTATTTTTTGTCATTATCACACTCTTATTGGATGATCAACTTCAATTGTTATGTGGAATTTGGCATCATCAAGATATCCCTTCTGTATTTTGTCATTATTGCACACTCCCTGGTTGTGTGGATGAGTTACAGAAAAGTAGAAACATTTCTTCTTTATCCTCCAAGGTCATCTAATCATCACTATTTAAATCATTACCATCAGAGTCACTACCATCCTGATTACCTCACCATTCTTTTCAACTTGTGTTAGAGGGCCATTGCTGGCAGATACAAGTCCTTACATTTTTATTTTATAAATAATTGAGTTGATTTCAATTACTATATTAAAACTATGTATTAACTACCTATCTACCTTTTACTTTTTGGCATAAATAGCCAAAACTGCATGACCATTATTATGTGTCATAAGCATTTTATCTGTAAAGTCTGTTATGTGAGCCTGTTTCTGGCATTTACTTTTGGTTGTCATACCATCATGAAACCAAATATTTTTATCTGATGTAAAGTGAAAGTCTCCAGAGTATATCACACCTTTTAATAGAAGAATAGTATTTAACGCCTTTTACTTTTACTGTTTTATTGATAGCATTTCCAGTGACATTCAAACTGAACATAAGAATTTCTGGGGCTATGGTAAATTTACAAACAATATGCTGTTTGACATGACATTGTTCACAGTTATCAGTAGGCTGGTTTTGCCAATTTTGAAACCATGCATTAATATTTTTTGAGCTACTGTTCATAATATGCATAAAGTTCTCTGGTGAATTAATAATATCCTCCAGCTTGTTACAAGTTGTACATTGCAATTTAGCATAGCAGGGTGACTGATCCTCTCTTACCATTTATTTTCTAGCAAATTCAATTATGTACCTACTGTTCTGTTTTCTTATGGCTTATTGTTTCCTTTTTGTGGTGATGAGGACATCACCTTTTTTGGAGGTGGGCAGATGGAGTAGGGTGTCTGGGCACCTACTCCAGGTAGTCATGTGACCATGTAGTCAGTAGACAGTTACACATGTACATAGTCACACTATCATTATACAACTGCACCATAGTGTGTCCAGCAAGGAGACACCTTGCACATCTCCACCACTGCAGTAAAGTGGTGATTGTATCCACTACACCACAGTGCCCCTCAAATAAGTCTCATATAAACATAAGGGCTTGTAATCATATAAGTAATTACTATATTTGGCAATAAAAAGAAATTATATAACCAAGCAAACAACATTTTGAACTCAGCTTGAAAACAATTAATGGAATAGGAATAAACAAGAACTTAGAAGTGGGAGACACAAGTTGGGCACAAATGGAGTTTATGTTTGAATTTGATTATTAGGTAGCATAATAGTCTGTATAGCATATTTTATCTTCGCAACATATTGAATATATTGGTAGTCTCTTGTACTAGTGGGAGAAAGAAGCATTGGATAATGTCCAGGTGGTAGGGGTGGTAGTCATGTGATAGTGAGTGGTCAGTGTTATCTGGAGTATTACAAAGAGGATAATGAATATAGGAATCCCAAACATAATATTTATTTCTTAGCTCACAACTCAGATTGTATCAACTTAATACTCTTTCATCCTCAAGCATGGAAGGGATTTGGGAATTAATTTATAACTAATGTCCCTTACATTTGTGCAAGGGAGCAGCAGGCAAGAAATTAGGAAAATCATTTTTTAAAATTTATTACACTCCCTCGCCTCTGTGAGGGAGGGCATGAAGTTAATTTACAAAAAAAAACTAGTTACGAAAAAAAAAACTAATTACGAAAAACAAAGAAAGAAAAAAAGAAAAAAAGAAAAAAAGAAAACCTCCCTCACGCATCGTGGGGGGTCTCAGCCCCCCGCACAAAGGAGGGAGAGCGGGGCATCTTGGTGCCCACGTGTGTCTTTGTGTGTCTTTGTCCATCCCATCCCTTGCCTGCCATCGTCGCTGTTACGAACCGAAATACGTGACGCGAGGACGAGCGGGATGGAGCGCGGGCACTGCGTGCGCGAGCGGCGGCGGTGCGCGACGGTCTACGGTCGGCGGTCGGACTCGGCTTCAGCTACACGAGTTTAGTGAGCTGCGCCTCCCTGCGCTACTAGCGTGTCCGTTATTTCAGATAAGGAGTTCGTCGCGCGGACTAAGGGAACTGAGAGCGAGAGCGTGGAAACGTTGTTGATTCTTAGACTAAGGTTCTACACGTGCATAGCGAAGTACTTATACATCTAACTAACGGAAGCGGCACGTTCCTAAGCTACGAGACCATGTGGAGCCTAAGGCTAAGAATACGGGATAGGGGTGAAGTTTCATACAATTGGAAATGATAACACTAAGTATAGTTTGGCAAACGGAAAGACGGGACACCAGCGAGAATTGCAAATACAAGAGAGAGATCGAATCTTGGAGATAGCTGTTAGGGCGGAACAAGCGCGGAACAAGCGCGAGGCATCCGCGGGGCTGGTGGGGTCAGAGAGTCGAAGCACGCACGCGGTGTAGAGGCGCGGACCGGGGCACGCGTGTGTCGCGCGTGCGCGGACGGATGCGGACGAGTGCGCGCGTCTGCGCGCGGGTGTACGGGAGTGTGGAACGAGATGAGACAGGAATGGGAACAGGAATTGAAAGTAGGCGAGGGACAGGGGTGTCGGCGAGGGGTGTGTGAGCGATCATAACAGTCGCCCACCATGTCATGCCCCCGCTCCAATGGCACCCCATATCTACCCTGCGAGCAGTTGCTCACAGCGGTAGTGGGAGGTGTTCGCTCCTCGTTCATCGCATCCCCCTTGTCCGTCATTGTTGTCGCCGTTTCCTGTCCTGTCGCATCCCCCTTGTCCGTCACCCTCGTGGTATTCGTTGTCGACCTCGTGGGTGTATGGTCTTGCAACCACCCAGCTGCCCCACGAGCAGGGGCTCATGGCAGTGGTGGGGGTGGGTTAGGGGGCGCCAGTCGTCATCGTCGTTGATACATCAGTTAGTACCTAAATTTTTTTGTTAGTAACAAGAAAATGAATTGAGAAAACAAAAAAACTAAACAAACTAGTTATGAAAAAAACTAATTATGAAAACAAAACAAAAAACCCCTTGTGAATGTGCGAGGGGTGGGGCCCCGCACAAGGCAGGGCAGGGGATCTCGAAAAGAAAGAAAAAACCTCCCCACGCAAATCGTGGGGGAGGGGGGGCACGGCCCCACTGTCCTGGCGCATCGGTCCCGATCCTGTTGCCCCTGCCCGTCCTTCCTCGCTGTCCCGCTCACTCTCCCCCCTGCCCTGTCCCCGTCGTCCCTGCACCTATTTCCACCCCGTGAGCAGTTGCTCACGGGAGTGGGTGAGGGTGCTGTGGTGGTAACCTCGTCATTGTTCTCATCCTCATCGTCCTCATTGTTGTCCTCTCCTGGTCTTCGTCCTGCTGTCCTTTCGTGGTCATCGGGGCGTGGCCTGGTGGCATTGGGGTGCGTCCCCGTCGTCGTGGTGGTGGTGCTCCCACTCCCCATCGTTGTCCGTCGTTTTTGTTCTCACGGTCATCCCGTCGTCCTTCGCCTCCCCATTGTTGTGCCGGCTCCCTCGCTCGCATTCTCGGGATCGTGGTGTTTTGCTACCACCCAGCTGCCCCATGAGCAGGGGCTCGTGGCAGTGGTGGGGGTGGGTACCAGTCGTCGTCGCCGTTAGTACCTAAAACATTGGTTAATAATA